>PVLD010002209.1:0-172636 GCA_004027595.1 Dinomys branickii
CTGACTAAATTTGCATGTCTGTATATGGGTCCATACATCTACAATTCGAAGATATCAATGGATAAAGCAACAACTACTGTTGAGACCATATCACCTTGTCTATAGATTAGTTGTGATTGTACTATTTTCTATGATAATGGGTGTCTGTTTGTCAATATGTTTTTGTACTTTTATGTTTCTAAAATAAAAAAAAAAGTATTTCTCTGTATATTTTTGCACCTTTTGAACTAAAAATCTCAATATACTGCCTACTTAAATAAGTAGTGTCTTTTAAAACAGAGTTGTAGAATAAGCAGCTGCAGAGAAGACGGGCGCCTTCTCAGAATTGATCCCACCTGCGTAACCCACTCTAAAACTCTATTTCCTCATTCCTAGAATTGGGATAGCATTATCTGCTTCATAGTATTATCTTGATGATAAAAGGAGATATATACTGGGCCTTCATTAGCACAGTCACAGCACACAATAAGCACCCAGTGAATGATTATTAGAACTATAGTACGGTTCCACAAAACTTGATTCAAAACCCAGTGTTTCCTATGACCAATAGGTGGCACCAGATCCAAACAGGTGATACTGTGGATCGCTCAGCGCCAGCTGGCAAGATCTTTCCCCTTACTCCCTAGTTCTTGTCCACAAAAAGATTCTACAGCCCACCCACATGGCCTCCAAGTGACTATCCTACTGGGTGGAGACAGCAAGGACTTGAAGCTCAGCGCTGCTTCTCCACGGGACAGGGCAGATGGGTTAGGGAGTTGTTTGTAGGTTCAATCTATCGTTTTCCTCAGGGTCTCCCTCTCCACTTGCATTCTCCTTTAGAAAGACTGGTCCTGGCTGAGTGGGGAAGGCACTGGAGATGAGCGGCAGGGGCAGTTACAGGCGAGGCGATCACATGCTGATGGGGTAGGAGCGGAGGAAGACCTCTAAGCCTACTGTATCTTCCTGGGCCTCCTGTCAGAATTCCTAAGTTTTCCTCGAGGCCCTCCCACTTTCTCCACCTCTACAGGAAGACATGTTAGGTGTTTAGGATGCCTTCTAAGTTTAAGGGGTCATGAGCTGTGGGGTTACTGAGAAAATCAAAGGCCTTACAAGATCGTCTATTCCCGTGAGGGCTGCAGCCCCCACAAACTTGGGAGATGCAGTAACTATTACCCCCTCTGACAAAGAAAGGACACTGTGTGTGGAAGGAAAGGAACAGGCCAGCTCTCTCTCCCCCAAGTGCCTCGTTCACATTTGCTGGAATTTGGGGGCGGGCGGCTGTGAGCTGCCGGGCAGCCACAGGATGAGGCAGAGGCTGATCTGCTCCCAACACTCGCCAGGCGGGTGCAGCTGCAAAGCCGCAGCTCCGGCACGTTCATTGCTAATGCTGTAAAGTGCCTGCTGCTTCCGGGAATACGAAAGTTTCTCTTTCCTAGAATAGGAGCCTTCTAAGGCAAGGCCGTCCCAGCAGCGAGTCACGTGCACAGCGTTGGCTTCTCGGTGGGTGCTGCACACAGGGAGGACTGAGATTCATCCCTACCCAGCAGACACCAGTTATTGTCTACTGTGACTCAGGCCCTGTGCCAAGCAGCAGTCAGGAAACAAGATAATTGGCCTTGCCAGCAGGGGTCACACGCTAGAGGACAAAAGGGTGTGGGCAGAGTTTAATACGGGCTGTGAAAAAGGTAAGTTCCAGGCAACAGAAGCACAGGGAACGGGGATTTTCTCCAGACTGAGGAAAAGAAGGCTCCTGAAGTCTTGCTGAGGCTGTGGGAAAGCAGGGGAGGGTGAAGCAGAGAATGGGCAAGAGGCTGGGGAGGGCAGGAAGTCGGCTGTAGCTGAAGGTGAACACACCAAGAAAGGGGACGAGAGGTTCGGGACCCTCGTGTGCTCTGCAAAGGATCTGAGCAGAAGCAATGGAGACACAGGGAGCAGCTTCCAGAACTGACATCATCCCATCCCATGTGGCTTCCAGAAAGAAAACGGTCTGTGGAGGAATGGCTGGGACAGGGGACCAGGAGAACAACCCTCCTGGGACAGGATGACCTGCAGCTGAATGGAGGCTGGCACAGTGGGAGCAAACACGACGGATTCAGAGCTGCTCGGAGCAGGAAGCAACGCGGCTTTGCCTGTTTGCCTGATCTGATTGTGGATCGCAGCCAAGAAGGACAAAAGATGCAATACACGGTAATTTATTCAGAGTGGGGACTTTAGGGGTAAAGTCTGGATTCAAACATCAGTTTCACCATTGTGTAAACTCAGGACAGTCATTTCTTTGATGTTTTGATCCTGATTCCTCATTTATAAACTGGGAGTCATAAGGAACCACCAAGCTAGTGGGTTGAGTGTAAGTATTAAAAATGATCATTCATGAAAAACACTGAGCATAGTTCCTATCCATATTTAAACTCCATAAATGGTAGCTACTCCTGATGTAATTACTAACACTGTGACCATGAATTGTGTTCAGTTCAGCCATAGCCCAGCGTCCCCTAAAACACCAGGCACTGGTGGACATGAGGAAGGACACTGAAAGGCAACCTTATAAGCATTTATGTCACACTGGCTCACCAACGTCTCAAACACAGCCGGCAAAGTCCTAAAGATGGCTGTCTCCAGGAAGTGCGGTATTGATTACTTTTACTTCTCTTCTTTGGACTTTTCTGTATTTTCCAAATTTGCATATGGATGTGCACGTATATAATAAAACAAAGCATTCTGCATGTATTTATTATACCACACACACTACTCAGTACCAGACAGCGCTCTACTCACCTAAGTGATGAGATTTATAAGCCACGTCCCATCCCCTCATTCCTGCACAGCTCAGCACACCCAAAGCACCTATGGTCCCATGTCTATCATACCCCGAGCTCCAGGAATAACTCCCCAGGGGCACGGCCCCAGGAAAACTCAAGATCATGAGGCACTGAGGGTGGGCGTTCTGGAGAGAGCCCTGAGTGTCCGGAGGTCTCGGCCCTCTGGCTGCCTTGCACCAGGCAAGTACTGAGGTCCTACCCCACCCTGAGCTGGACGACGTCCACGAGCTCGCCCTGCTTGAGCTCTAGTTTCTGGTCAGCATTCTGCACTGCGTGCTCCCTGTGAGCAATCACCAGCAGGGTTCGGTCCCCGCGGGATTTCCAGGCCTGCAGCTGAAGGGACAGGATCACAGTGCCTCAGAAAGGTGACAATGGGATGGACCCAGAACCCAACAGGCTACCACCGCTTCTGACTCAGAGTAAAGGAGGTGTGGAGCTGCAAAGGGCAGCAGGAATGGTCTGCCCTGCTGCTCTCTGTCAGTGGATGCTGCTCCTGAGGATGGGACGCGGCATGGGAGCAGTCAAGGTTACCTCCCACCACCGCGCTCTCCGTCCCATCCCCAGCCCTGTGAAGCCGGTCACTCTTCCCACTAAGGGGCCACCTGTCCTCCCCTCCCAGCTCCACACACAGGGATCCTGCAGACCTGACCTCTCAGACCCGGCTGTCCAAACCCACTACTCACAGCCTGTTCACAGTGGGTGTCCAGGGCACTGGTGGCCTCATCTAGGATGAGGATGCGTGGGTCCCGCACAAGGGCCCGGGCGATGGCCAAACGCTGTTTCTGTCCCGCAGCCAACTGGCTTCCTTTCTCACCAACATCTGAGGAAATCCGAGAAAATGCCTCCTCAGACATGAGCTTCAGAACAGGGCTCCTCCCCAAGAGCAGGGACAGTTACACTGCGGCTATCTCCTATCCAGCCCGTCGGAGGGCTGGGGCCCCTGGAGCTGCCGTGGAGGAGGAAGCTCTACCTCTGCGTTGCCCTCTGGGAACAAAGACTCTCCAGCAAGGTGGGCGCTGAGCAGTGCTTGGGGCGGGGAAGCACAGGGGGTGGGAGCAAGGGGGGAAAGTGGGAAGGAGCAAACACGGGTCACAGGGACCCAGCCCTTGCCCCAAGAAGCTCCATGTTCTCGTTTGAGGGCAAGGGCAGGTTGCTGGTCCGCAGCCGATACCCGTGTGTATTCCATCAGGCATCTCCTCTATGAAGTCATACGCAAGGGCCTCCCGGGCAGCGGCCACCACCTTAGCATCCTCGCAGCTCTGCAACCCGTAGGTGATGTTGTCCCTCACAGAGCCGGAGAACAGCACAGGCTCTTGCCCAACCACAGACACCTGCGAAGTGGGGAAGGGAGCAGAGGGCAGTGTCACCCGCAGGGTGGGGATCTCCGTTCACGCCTTCCCATGAATGGACCTACTGTTTATTCCCATGGACCCCACATCCTCCGTCCCTGCACATCCCTTCTCCTCGACCCACTGCCTGTCTCCGTCCCTGCCCACCTGTCTGTGCAGGTAACGATGCTCATATTCTGAGACAGGCTTTCCATCCAGCAGCACCTGGCCCTCCGTGGGCTGGTACAGATTCTGCAGCAGGGCAGCCACAGTGCTCTTCCCAGAGCCATTGGGTCCCACCAGGGTCGTCACCTTCCCAGGATGCAGAGTGAATGTGACCCCCTGGAGAAACAGGGACGAATTAGGGCCACGCTGCTTTTCTTACAAGATGCCTCCCTGCTCTTCCTAGCAGAAGTGAGACTGCCTTCTCAAAGGCAAATTATCTATGAGATGCAACTCCTGATAGCACATTAACAGCAGAGAACAAAGAACCCAGGTTCCGGGTTCCCTCTCTACAGCCTCTCTCAGGTACCTTGAGCACGGGCTGGTCGGGGCAATTAGGATACGCGAAGGTGACATCTCTGAATTCCACACGCCCCCGCATGGAGGGAGGGGCCAGTGTGCCAGGCTGAGGCAGCCTGGGCAGTCTGTCCAGGTAGCAAAACACCTTCTCCGCAGCTCCCACGTTGCTCAGCATGTCCCCGTACATGTACATCAAGGTCTGGAAGACAGGAATAGACAGGTCAGCCGAACACTCATCTCCCCAGAACCAGCTCTTTAGCTCCTCTCGGGCTCCCCGCCACACTCCACTCACAGCCACTCCCAAGGCCGTGTTCTCTGCCTTTCAGTGTGCAGTGTGGGTGGGATTTTAAAGTGGCAACTCCTCAGTGCCCCAGTTCACAGTGAAAAAAAGGTAAAGTCCCAACTCTGGCCACTCAGCATTAATTCTATTCCCCAGACCTTTGTAACTCTTGTTGTGCATTCCTTCTGCATGTGCTGGACTAGATGGGCAAAATGTCTTAACAGCAGACACTATGCATGACTCACTTTTACAGCCACCAGAGTGTCTTCCTGTGTTCTTCACACATAAAAGGCAGTGAATCAATGTCTTAGAAATGACTGACAAATATAGGGAAAGAGGCAACTGCTCATTCTACCTGTCCTCATCAAACCACTCCCCCGGGTAAGCCAAAGGTAGATCAGGACAGTCTCCCTTGGCTGAAGTATTCTAATTAATTGATGGCAAATGCTAGAACATCCCCATCTTGCAAGTGTCACACTGTCACACTGTCACACTGTCACACTGGGCACTGAGCACGAATGGCTGTTGCCACCAAAGAAGACACTGGGAATCTCCTGCCTAAAGACCACACCATCACCTAGGGAGTACACTGTCAAAAAATCTCACAAACTTCTACATTTATCTACTAGGAGACAGGAAATATTCTAGAAATAGAGGAACATATTAATACTACAAGCATTCAATCAAAAAAGTCCCAACAGGACAAAAATGCTACAGGACAACAACTTCCTCACCAAATACATACAAGTAGAAAATGTACAGTTGGCATGGTACATTTCGTACTCTTCTGTTAAGGGGAATAAATAAAGCCCAAGGTAAAGGCAGGAGCCAGTGCGGGCTCCTCACTCACGTGCATATAGCTCCCCACTTCCGCCTGGTAGAGCAGAAAGGACAGCAGCGAGCCCCGAGTGATCTCTCCCGCCAGAATCTGTTGCCGCCCACAGCTCAGTATTAACACCTGCGAACCTAGATGCAGCAGCTGGAGGAGGAGGAGAAGGAGGCGAGGCTGAGGGAGTCTTCCTGTCCTTCCCCTCCCTGACCAAGACCCAGTGCAAGGGACCCCAGAACCAGCAGTCGCTCCCCATCCTTGCCCTCCCCTCCCGGCCGTCTCCCCAACGTGTGCTTGTCTCACCTTCTGGAAGAGATCATACAGGCCCTTTTCCCAGTCTCGATGCCACCACAGCTGCCGGCATTGCTCCAGGGCCTCCTTATAGCGACAGACCTCCTGCTCCTCGGCCCCAAAACTGCGCACCGTCTGCAGCCCTCCAACTGCCTCCCGCACCACCTGCCCTGCCTTCGCCACTGCGTCCTGGATCTTCATAAGCAAAGCCTGGGAGAGTGGGGAGGTGGGTGTCCATGACCATGCAGCAGCAGAGAGCAGACCCGCAGGTCTTGCTCCAGCCCTGGCATGCCCTGACCCCAGACAAATCAAACTGCTGTCTCATCCCACTTCCTCATTTGCTTATGAGAACAAATGAGAACCAAAAAAGGGAACAATATATTATTTAGCTCTTAGGTAGTGTAGGAGATATAGTCATCCGTCACCTATCGCAGGAGTTACATTCCAGAGACCCCCGCGATAGGTGAAAATCTGCAAAGTAGGGGCATTATATTTATTATATACATGTATCTTAAGGCTTTACAAACCCTTCCCACACTCCTATAAACCTTTCCCCCTCTCTTATCAACCTTTCCCACACTCACACTTCATATGCTCTTAAACCCTTTCTACACTCTTAAACCTACGTAATTTTAACAACATGTGAAATTCTATATGGGCCCTCGATGTGGAGTGAACAAGGAGAGATGCTGAACGTATGGACACAATGCGGGAGAGCAAACAGACCAATGCCAGTCACTGAGCCAATCAGCACCCAGGATACAGAACACAATGATGTGGTTGGTCACCTTCCATTCCATCAGCCAATAGTGTGCTGTGTCAACCTCTCGTTGGCAAACTTGCCAAATGGTAGTGGCATGCTGTATTTCCATTGTGTACAGTATGATATTCATCCGCTGATGAAATACATATTTTATTTTGATATAATATTCTTTTAATATGTTTGAATTAACATTTTTATATTGTTTTAAATTTTTAGGCAAAAATCATTAAAATCATAAATATTATACAAATACCTACATACTGCAGAATCCTGTGATATAGCAAAAACTCCACAATACACAATCAGATAGATATTTTTTAAAAACCTGTGATATAATGAAGCCACAGTGACTGAACCACCATACGGCGAGGGGTGACTGTAACTGCCTTCTGCTAACCTTCGTTTAAGCTAGTTCTGGGAAGAAGGTGGGGTAGTTTCCCCAAGGAATGACAGCCAGCTAAGGTGGAGATGTGATTCAAAAATCAAAACTCTCACAGTGGAGCAGCTTTGTGAGACTGTATTCGGCAGTGATGTCTTGGCTGTGACACCAAAAACACAGGTAGTAAAAAACAGATAAACCAGATCTCATCAAAATTAAAACTTTTGAGCCATCAAAGTCCTCTATCAACAGTGAAAAGACCTTCACAAAATACAAGAGAACATTTTTAAATCACATGTCTGGTAAGGTGTGCAGGACCACCGGGAGGGCTCTCTGAAAGAGCACTTGGCCCTGCCTCCGTTACTGCTGTGTACAGAGCTGGCTAGGGTGTTTCCTTACCCCTCAACTGGCTTTACGCAACGCAAATGGGTCTAGCAAAGGTACTGATGTGTAGTCTGAAGCAAGATCAGTGATGCCCCGCCCGCAGCTCCCAAGAACCTTGTGTGACTCGGCTGAGAGACCTGAGAGACAGACACCACACTGTCAACTGAGAAGGAGCCTCAAGAAGAGGTTATGATTTATCAGAGCTTGGATGACACATCCAAACTGAAGCACTGACTCCAAAACACTAAACACTGTTCCAACCTATGATATGCAGACTATTCTTTCTGCATCTCTCTCTCTGCATGTTGCAGGGGTGATTTCAGGCCCCCTACCTAGCGCAGCTCACAGCATTCATGCTTTCCTGCCACTCTCACAGCCACTCATCCTCCCCGCTTCACGAATTTATAAAACCCAGGTTCAGCCATAGGTCAAGGGCTTTGCTCCGGTTAGCCATTACTCTGACTGGACTTAGGACTGCTTCCCTCCCCACAACTACAAACGTGCCTTAGTGTCTTTATTCTCACCACGCGTTGCACTGGGAATGATAGACCGGAATTAACTTACTAGAATTCCAACAACTTTCCCATGGGACTACCAATGTGAATTCTTCTCAACCACGACACAGTCCAAAAGGGCTTTCTACAGTACGGGACTAATATCCGAAATATATCAAGAACTCATATAACTCAACATAAACAAAAGCCTCATTTAAAAATGGGCATGGAAATTGAGTAGAGATTCATCCAAATAAGTAGAAAATGTCTTGTAAGGAGCTGTGGGGCAGCTCAAGGGTAGAGTTCTTGCCTGGCTTGGGGCCCTGGGCCCAGCCCCTAGCACCGAAAAAAGGTGTCCAACAGGCACAATGTCACCGATCGTTAGGGAAACACAGTAAGAACCACAATGAACTGTATGGCAAGCATTAGAACAGCTATTATTTGTGAAAACACAAAAAAGTGAGGCGTGACAGCCGTGTGAAGAAACTGGAGACCTTAGACATTTAGCTGCAATGGAAAACAACGCAGCAGTTCCTCAAAATATTAAAAATGGAATTACCAAATCACCCTGCAACTACACGTCCCAGAGTACGCCCAGAAGAACTGAAAGCAGGCTCCCAGGCAGGTATCTGTACATCCACGTTCAGGGCCCCGTTACTCCCAGTAGCCAAAAGCTGGACGCCTCTCAAACGTCCATCAGTGGGTGGCTAGACAAGCAAAATGGGCATCATTTTGCCTTAAGAGAGAAATTCTGACACATACTACCACACAGATGCACCCTGAAGACCTTACGCTAGTGAAATAAGCCAGTCAACAAGACAAAAGCCTTAAGCTTCTTCTACTCTGGCGTGGCACCAGGAGTAACCAAATTCATGGAGCTAGAAAGCAGGGCAAGGGCTTACGTGAAGGCAGCGGCCGCAACTGCTCCACGCGTGCAGAGTCTCATTTTAAGGAAAAAAGTTCCAAAGATAGATGGTAGCAGTGGATGCACAGTGATGTGAATGCGCTCAATGCCACCAAACCGTGTGCATAACACTGATTAAATGGTAACGTTTCTGCTGTGTGTTTTAACCGCAAGAGAGAAAGAACCAAAAATTAGCCGACATTCAGGCTCAAAGTTCCCAACTCACTTTCTACTTCTGCTACACTCCAGCCAAACTCCTTCTGCTGATTCTCAAGAAAAAAACTAAAACCCTCTGAGATATGCTTCCTGGATTTTGTGAGGAGGATACGTACAGACTCCTTTGAGAGGATGATGAAAGGTATCATCTCCCCAGTGAAACGCCCCCCTTACCCACAAGCATTCTCACATACATACAGGCATTTGTGCAGAGCCGAGGGGTCACAGACCTTCCGAACTCAGGGTCCATCAAAAGATGACAGAATGTGCAAAATGTGGTATAAGCATACAACATACTGTAAGGGCTGAAACAAGGAAATCCCTCTCTCTAAGACACCCTAGAGGTAGGAACGTGGAGGTCTCCCTGCCCCTAGGTTTTGTTCTCTTCTCAGAGTCCTCTACAGTCCACATGTACCTGGTGGCGGGTGTTGTACACCTTGTCAGCAGCCAGCGTCATGGGCAGGTCGAGCAGAGACAGGAGGGTGAGCCGAGGCGACACGCTGAACATGAAGCTGTACAGCCCCACCACTTTCACCAGGCTCCGGAGGATGATGTTCGCATTTCGAGGAAGCCAGGAGCTCATGAGGGAGGTGTCCGAATTCAGCCGGGAGTTCAGCTCCCCTGGTGAGGACAAAGCACATGAGGAAACTATGCCCGCTGCACAGCAGAGGCCCTGAAAGTCCTCCCGAACGTCCCCAGGGACAGGGCCCCGCCTCTAAATCTACAATCGCCTGCAGAGCTGTGGGCACTTCGTCTGTACTCTGCAGAAGAGAACGTGAGGCCCCAGCGAATGGACAGGTAACAGAGGGACAAGGGATGTCCAGGGGAATCCCAGACCTGACCCCAGGCCCCACCTGTCTTGGTCTCCTGGAAGAAACCGAGGTCCTGACGCAGCAGGGAGGAGAAAAGCTTCTTGCGGATCCGCAGGTTAATTCTGGACATGACGTAGATGAACAAGCCTCCTCGGCAGCCTCCGGACAGCGAGCTGTGGGTCAGGAGGAGAGAGGAGCAGGAGAGGCAGGAGAAGCAGAGGGCAAAGCCAGAACCAAATGAAACACAAAAGCAGAGAATAAAAACCATGAGGAAAGGGGAGTGGGGGTGAGACGGAGAGGCAGGAGCAAAGAGAGAAGAAATGGCAGACACGGTGACTAGATGTGGGAACAGACTCATAACAGGTAAAAACCCACAAGTACTCGCGGAGCTCCTCCTGTGATTGACACGGGGAGAATGATACATAGCTGCCGAGAAATAGCCCAGGGCCAGCTCCCAGCTGGCCTCCCAGTGGGCTGGCCCTCTCAGGCCTCGCCTCTGTCTTGGTCTCCTTTCCTCCTGGCAGCAAACCCTCCTTTACAGTCACAGATACTTCATGATGGGGCCAGCAAAGGACTCCCAGACCTCCCATTCTCCAGAGCTCTAGAGACACAGCGACCCCTCCGTTCATCCTTGGAGAGCTCTCCTTAGACAAACCAACGTTTTGTAATAAAATTTAAAGATGAAAATATAAAAACCACAAGCCATCCCTTTGCATGATATGAGATTCTAATGCCAATTTAGTGAGCGTATTTAAAAGTCATTTGCGATACTCACGCATGAACTCATGAGGGTTCTGGGCTCTCGCAACCACAGCAGATTGGAGAGAAAGGGGCCGAGCACAGAGAAACGTCTTCAAGTAGGAAATGGCAGGGCTGGGGTCTGAGAGTGGGGAGGACACCTACGGCGCTGACGCTCGGAGCAAGAGATATGGAGGGTTCCATAAATCCGAGTAAGAGGGAGTCTCGTTCAGGAAGACCAGGATGGGGTGAGATGGGCTTGGAGTCTGGGGTACAGGTGTGTGAGGCGAGAGCAGGCTACGTAATAGGAACTCCGAGGGGACAGTGGATGGCATCACAAGATTGCAGCTCAGCATGGAAACGTGGATCTAGGAATCACCCACAGAGCTGAACTGAGTCAGCTCAATGGGAAAAAATTCTCTCACAGATTAATAAAGAAATGAGCCATACAGTAAGTCAAATGTAAGGGTCCAGAAGTGAACAGTTCTCTAAGGGAAACTAAGCAGGTCAGAAAATAAGAGATTTCATAAAAGCTAACTGCAGAAAGTTCAACGAAACAAGGAGCCAAATGCCACAGAAAAGCCAAGAAGAACTGAGGCCCCACTAGGGGAGGAATGAGAAAAGAAACAGTAGATTGGTCAGTAAAAAGCTGAAATCCGAGCAGCTAGTTTCAGTGGAAAGCAGCAAGTAGGGAATGAAGGCAGGAGGCTGCGGGTTTCTGTTTGGTTTTGTTTCCTCTGTGTGGCGCTGCTGCTGAGCCTGCGGCTTTCCCACTGAGATACAACATCTGCCCCTTCTTTTTTTTTTTTAAACAGGGTCTGCCTAAGTCACTACACTGCCCAGGCTGGGCTCTAACGTGGGATTCTCCTGGCTCAACCTCCCAGAGTGCTGAGACAAATCACAAGCACTAGTTTCTGAGGATGTTCAAAATTAATACGGCCATTGAAAAGGGGCGGTGTCCGGCTGGGCCCCATTGAGGCCAGGGAGTGAGGACCCCCTTCAATTTGCACACCAGCTTTTGCACTCACTTCTTGGGCCCCTGACAGCAGATATCCACTGAAGGCCAAGAGTAAAATTGCCAGACCGAAGGGTCAGTGGGTCTTAACCTCCAAGTAAGGGCTTCAGGGATTGGCGAAATGGGTGAGGAAGGAAAGGGTCAGGGAGGAGGAACGCCGGCCCGAGGAGCGGCTGTGCAGAGGGTGCAGGGCTGGGAGGCGCGAGAGAGAAACTGATTGTCCCGGAGGGGGATGAGGGCGACTGAGACACTGCATTTGACGGTGAACTCCGTTTGCGGCACACCACCCACACGCGTGCTTGAGTAAGACAAACCGTAGAATACACGCTATGAACTTTAGGGTGTTGGATAAATGTGAATAAAGAAATGAGCAAAACAGAACAGAACAGGCAATAAGTACAACACACTTCAGTTCCGATATTTTGGGCTTTCTGCACAGAGTGTCTGAGGGCTCCGCTCAAGATTGGGGCCCAGGAAGGGCCCCACCTGCGCATCACCTACCTCCCTACGGAGAACAGGCACATGAGGAAGATGGCGCTGGTAAAGGCATCGGGGTCAAAATCACTCCCCAGGATGTCGATGACGCGGCCAGAATAGTGAGGGATCAACGTCTCCCCTGAAAGAGGCAGGAAGGTCCCCAGGTGCCCGCGCCGGCGCCAGCGCCTTCTCCCACCGCCGCTCCCGGGCTACTCCCCACACTCACCCCACACGGCGGCCGCCAGGAAAAAGAAGGCGCCCAGGAGCCAGGGCAGGTCGGGCCTGGAGAGCTTCAGCAGCCGCCACATCAAGGCTTTGTTCCTCTCCTGGCCCGGCTCCCCGTTCGGGGCGCCCGGGGGGCTCAACACAGCCCACAGGGCCCAGCCGAGCCCTGCAGCCCCGTAGCCCAGCAGCAGCCAAGTCCAAGAGGCCCAGGCCACTCTGACCGGGGGCGCGCTCAAGGTCCCCACCACCAGGGCTCTCAGCGAGAGAAACAGGGGGGTCGCCAGGCAGAGCGGGGGCAGCAAGGCACCCCCAAGCCGCAGCAGCCCTCCCAGCCTTAGCAGCGCCCACAGCCCTCCAAGGCGCAGGGCGCCCTCCAGCCACAGGCCTAGAAGCCCTCGGGGAAGCAGCGCCCCCAGAGCCCCCTGGAGCAGCCAGAGTAAGGCCAGGTCCAGCAGCAGCAGGGAGGCCCAGGGCCTCGGGTCGGGGAGCTGCATGGCGCCCGGGATCTGCGGGAAGAAGGTGAGAAATGAGGGCTGGAGTCCCGGCCCTGGTCAATTCCCCTAGCCCGGTCCCTCCTCCACCCTCCCCTCCCCTCCCCTCTGCCAGCTGCGCACCGGGGAGCCCGGCACAGCCAGCCCGCAGCCTCCACTTCCTGGGCCCAAAGATACAAGAAGTGCGGGGCGAGGGGGCGCTGCGCTCTGCGCGCGCTCACGAACTCACCGCGGCGGGGCTGCTGCTCCGGGTTTCCCGTCCAAGGCTGCACCGGGAGCTCGACTGCTCTTCGCCTCGGTTGCCCTCTGGCTCCCGCAGGCTCTCCCAGGGAGCGCGTCCCGGCCTCGCCGCTTTCGCTTTCGCTTTCGCTTTCGCTTTCGCTTTCGCTTCCCAGCGCGAGCTGCGCGCGGCGGCCAGCCGGGGCGCCCGAGACTTGCGGACTACAAACCTGCAGCGCCAAACCAGCCCGCGCCCTGGGTCCCCAGAGAGGCTCCCCTCACCCTCCTGCGCGCCACTCTGTGCTGTAAGACTGCAAAGCGTTTCAAGGATTGAGGTGCTTCATAACTGGCAAGGACTGATTTTTCTCAGTTGCCAAGTGTTTTGATAAGCTCCCTTTTCGCCCAGACAAGATCCACTTGTAGTAGGGTCGTGGAGTGAAGGAGCCAGACCTTGCGTGAGAACCGTGTACTCATGTGTGCTTCCCAATGGGGCGCGCGGAGCAGGGCCTCTGTGTGCGCTGGGAATCCCTCTGGGACTCCCTGGGACACTTGAGAGAAGCGCCCGGTACTGCTCTAGTTTACCAGGAAGGAACAGCAGGCGGGTTCAGATTCCCCTGGATGACAGCCTGCCCCAAGAACGTGCAGTTATTTCACAAGTGACTTCCGGTTAAAATTACCCTTCAAACTTAAAAAAAAAAAAAAAACCCAAAGGGCCCACTGCTTGGGGCTCACACCACCCTTTCAAAACGTTATTGGTGTAACTCCCAGTGAAATCTGAGCAGTTGAGGGGTGGGGGAGTTGAAGGAGGATTAGCCCATTACTCAAACGTCTCCAGTGCTGTCCTTTTGGGGTGTCAAGGATCTCTCCCCAGTGGAAAAAGCTCCATGCTCAGCTGCTTCCGTCAAATGTCACCTGAGAGGTGACACAGCCCACGTTCCCTCCTGTACCCCCTACGTGACTCAGAGAATTTCATTAATGTCGATCTTCGACTTTCTCCTCTTATTCTCCACTTCCGGGAGTCCTGTTTGGGTCCTTTCCTCTTCAATCAAGATCTGACCCTAACATCTGTCTTTTCATTCAGTAGCCCATCTGTCCATGGTGTCGTTTGCGGTAAACAGCACATTGTTTGCAATCACCACACGTGAGATGAAAACTTTTCCATCCCACTCCACAAAGTCACAAATAGTTATTAGTGTCCTTCTCCCAGTCACGCCAAGAACCGTGGACCACACCAGAGTCTCCAAATTATGTCTCTGATGACCAGAAGCTGTCTGCGCAATGTTCCAGGGAGATGAGTGTGGAAGAAATACAGGAGTAAATATTTGATGAGGCCATTTGTTTTTGGTTTGGTTTGGTTTCTTAAGACAGGCTCTCATCTACAGTCCTGGCTGGCCTAGAACTCATGACCAGTGCCTCAGATTCCAAGGGCTAGGATTACAGGCCTGTGAAGGACTGGTAAGGCTTGCTTGCTTGCTTGCTTGCTTTTCTTTCTTTCTCTTTCTTTTCTTTCTTTCTTTCCTTTCTCTTTCTCTCCCTCTGTCTCTCTCTCTTTCTTGAGACAGGTTCTCACTATGCAGTTCAGACCTTGAGCTCACTTTGTAGCCCAGGTTGGCCTTGAACTTGCAACAATTCTCCTGCCTCAGGCTCCCAAGTGCTGGGATTACAGGAATGCACTCCACTCCCAGCATTCATTTCTTACATACATGTCTGAGTTCTTTCTCAGGTAAAACCTCTCTTGATTTTCCTGCCCTCCCCCTAAAAAAGCCCTCAAGGTTTCTTAATCCCACTTAGCCACACCAGGAGCATGTACAACCGTTTTCCTTTATTGTGCTTAGGGGGCACCAGAAGGCTTCCAGGGGAGATGCTCACTGGAAGGAGAGCATAGAAATGGGTGAACATGGCCCACTGTCACTTGCTGCTGGGCCATTCCCTATCTTGGCTGAGACAGAAGGTGGTCCAGGTCCCTGAGTCCTGCGGTTCTCCCACGGCAAGAGGCCTACACAGCCAACGCCACTGCTACTGGTTGGCCTCCCGGTACTGGTGCAGCATGTCACTGACGTCTGTACTTTCCACTTTCACCCAGCCATCTTCCTTCATGTGGTACACTGCGGGTGAATGAGAACACAGCACCAAGGCCGGGTGACCAGGATTCTGGTGAAGGCAGCAACAGCGCACACAGACACAGGCACACACTGAGATCCCTCACTACGGGGTTTTCTGGGCCATTCTTCCGACTCTGAAGACCTCCTCCCTGCCACGCAGCCTCCTGGGGCCCCCTCCTAAATCTCCCTCTCCCCTTCCCAGGTATGATGGGCTCCTTGGTGTCTTACTATTGACAACGCCTCCAGAATAGCTGTCTCTGTGAGTGGCGTGGACAATAGCCCTGCGGCCAAGGTCATAGGCTTCTTCAAGGCTAAAGTCGGGCCGATAGCCACTGTCCAGGACCCCGTAGGCGTAATTGCACCCACTGCCAGTGGAGAACATGTGTCCTGAGAGCCGGGTCCCGTTTTCATCCACATAGTAGAGTCCTGGGCCCTATAAGACGAATGAGGTTCCAGGATGAGTCTGGAAAGTGATTTACTGGTAACATAAGAGGTTCAAGTGTGGGTCATGAAAAGTGGACAAAGGAATGAAAACTGCCAAGGGAACATCTAAATTAGGACAGCATTTGGGGAAAATCTAGAACTTTAGAAATAAGAGGAGAAACCAAATGGATTCTGATATTTTAACAAAAGGATCTGCTTGTCCATGACATACTGAACCGAGAAAAACCAACACACACACATACACACGCACGCACCCACGCACACACTGGAAAAGTTGCAGAAACAAGTGCTTTCTATGCTGGATATCACGTACGAGTGGGCATGGGTGGTTTTGTTGGGGACGAGATCGTTCATCCCTGGCTGGGGAACATGGGGAAAGGAGATCACCCACCTTCTTGTCCCAGCCACAGATCATGCTGCCCATGGAGAGGCCCATGCCCCGGTACTGGCACATCATGTTGGCGAGCAACTTGGAGGCAGCCGACACGGAGATCCGCTCCCCGTTCCGCAGGTAGTACAGCCTGGGTGAGGACAGGGCAGAGGAGGACTTAGAGGTGGCTGGAGAAGATTCACTCTCCCACGTGATAAGGCAGGAAATGGCTGGAGAGATACACATTTGAAGGAATCATTGTGTGGACTCTAAAGTGCAGGGAAAGATTTAGAATTTGAAGCATCTGAACACACAAAGAAAGCCTAGTACATGGGACTGTCCCACCAGCACGGATGGTGTCCATGCTAAAAATGACAAAGTATCTGGTCTGAGGGCAGGAACACAGACTGAGATTTGAGAGAGGGTTTTTGTTACCCAAAGGCTGCTTTGTGAAGTACTCTGCTAGCACTGACAGGCACAGGGCACAGAGGTGAGGTACAGAATCACCCAAAAGGCTGAGAAAGGGACACAAGAGGCATCACCCACCTACACTCCTTGGCCAACAGCCGCTCCCAGTACTGACAGTCAGCTGCACAGCCAGACATGGTGCCCAGCAGGTAAGGGTTAATCTCGATCACTTTGTTCACCCGGATGGTAGCTGGAAGAAGAGTTTGGAGAGAAGAGCATTGGCCTCACAGCTCTCGCTATGTGCCCTAAATCAACATTTTAGGCCTTGGTGGGGACCCTGATACCCTGCTGGAAAGAGGGCCAGCATCCACGCCACTCACAGACCCTGCTCCTGGATTCCACACACTCACCAATGTAGCTCCCTGCTGTGGCCCGGGAATCCACAGCCACAATCACTCCGTGCTGGAACTTGAAGGCCAGCGTGGTCGTGCCATGGGCCATCTCTATCTGAACATTCCTCTCTCGGTCTCTAGCCAAGGACTGTAAGAATTCAGTGGGCTAAGGAGAGAAAAGAGGCAGAGGAAGAGGCCGGGAACACTTGTGCAGCAGGATCTCCAGGGCAGGGGCGTAGAGCATATGCAAGCGGGGAGATGTGCAAAAGTTCTCTACCGTCCATGAAGAGAAAGTTCATAACCAATTCTAGGAGGAAATGTTCTCTGGGAAGCAAAGAGGCACATGGCACCGGCGCCTCCCGAGTCTGGTTCCACAGGAATGGAAGAGAGCAAATGTTTCCACAGCTGAAACAGCTCTAACTGGCTTCAAAGGTTTCTTCATTCATACTCGTCCAACTCTCCCAAAACACCACTTACTAACTCATTTATAGTCATTTTACCAAAGACGGGCTGCAGACCAGTACTACACGATTTTTCTGGGTCACAGCAGTGAATTGCTGGAGGCAAGGTAACCGCCAAAGTAGGTAGGTGTCCCCAGACAGCGCGCAGCCTCTACCACGGCCCCGGGAAAAGGAATCTGATTCTTGCGTGGTGGACAATGTCCCTCTAGTATTTATCGGCGACCCCACCTGCTTCCCTGAGATTACCCAGGCAGGCGACACGTGGGAAGCCCCTGCCCCGCTACTCATCTCTAACTGCTTGGCTTAATCTGCACTTTCCTGATCCTCCAGACCCTATGGGCCCCTCCCTGGCCAGGTCCTGGACCGCTGGTATCCCAGCCTCAGGCAGGGCAGGCTGCGAGCAGATCCCTGTCCCTCCAGATTCCCACCCCGTGCCTCTGCGCTCTCTCTGCCCTCACCTGCAGCCCCCTGGGGACGGCGAGCTCCGGAGCGCGCGCCGAGAAACTGTAGTGTCCCGGGTCCGAGCCCCGCGCGCCCCGCGCGCCCCCCGCAGCCGCAGCCCCAGCCAGGGGGCCCCAGGCCCGCGGGGCTCCGCACACCTCCGGCAGCGCCATGATCGCTTCACGCCCGGACTGCCACACTCGCAGGAGGAAGTGAAAGCGAAAGCCCCGGCACCGGGGGGAGAGAACCAGAAATTTTTCCACATCCCCCGGCCCTTCCCGAGAAGAGGCCAGAGGGTGTCGGAGGCAGCAGTGTCCCGCAGGGAGGCCGGGCCTGGACCGTCTGAAGCAGTGGGACAGAGCCCTGCCGAAATGAAGCCGGGCACCCGCCAGGCAGCGCCGGGCCGGGGCGCCCTGCCGCCCCCAAGCGGGCTCAACCAGAAGGCGGGCGTCCACAGTGGGAAGGGACAGGGCCAGTTTCACAGCGCAGCGGGTGCTGCGGACGAGGACAGTCCTCGCATGGTTCCCTTTGATAAGATCTGGGGACAGGTGAGAACAGTGGGGACCTCGCATGCCCAAGACCGCTCCTGGGACGACTAGAAAGCAGCGCACCCCAGCCCGGGAGGAGGGGGAGCGCCAAGGAGGGGGCACCGGCTCTGAATCCTTCCGCTTGGTTTTTCGCTGGGCCCCTCGCGGCTCAAGTCCCCCCAACCCCAGGCCACCCGCAAGAACGCGCCCTTTCTGCCCACCCCTCCTCGCCCGGTGCCGGGTTCGCGCGAGCGCTGTCTAAACCCCGCCTTTCTCGGCAACCTGTTGTGTCCTTCTCTGCCCAGCAACTGGTTACGTCACACCGCCCTGGCCCTCCCTGAATGGAAGAGATGCGGATAGCCCCACCCATTTTCCCTGAGAGGACTCCGCCCGGAGGCGGGAGGCGAGGGAGCTGGATGAGATCTGAGCAATTGGAAAGAGGCGCTGGCAGCCCCTCTGGCCACGTGTTTGCACTTTCTCCAGCTCCCTGGGCTTGTGGGTCGCTGCAAGGCCAGGCGCCAGCTACAACTGCTGGGGCTTTTCCAGCACCACTGTCCACTCTCTGCCTTGGAGCTGGCCTAAGAGGGTGGAGAAGAACAGGTGGGGCCTTAGGAAATAGAAAAAACTAGGCCTGGGAAACACTGCAAATGCTAAAGGAAGAAGCCAGCACGCTGCTGCGGCGAAGTGCACTGAGCCGTTTGAGGCGCCGGAAACAGGAGAAACCACGGTGCAAAGCACCAACTTTATTATAAATATCAGGAACCCACAGGATATTCATCAGCCAGCCTATGCCTTTGGTCACACTGAGAGCAGCAGGTCTTCCCTCTCCTCTCTCTGTGTTCTGAATATTGCTTCACCTCCCCAAAGTGCTGTCTTACACCAAAGCAGCCACCCCCAGGCCATAAAGCAGTTACACTGCAGTCTGCATTATCAAGAGGCACTGAGAGAAAAACTTAACACTTGGCAAACTTCAACCACACCAGGCGGTCGTGTGGACTCCTCCAGCGGCAGGCAGCCGCCTACTCCTACTCCTCAGCAGGCGAGATCTTTGCTCCCAAGTTCCGCACCCAAAGAGCTGGAGACAGTGGAAGGAAGGCAGTGTGTGCCAATCCAGGAAGCCTTTCATTCTGGGGCACGAAAGGGGGCCTGCAACATGTCCCAGTAGCAGCCCTTCTTCTCCATGAGCTTCTGGTGGGTGCCCTGCTCACAGATAGCACCTTCCTTCAGAAACACGATGTGGTCAGCCTGCTCTACCAAGCTCAGCTGCTGGGTGATCAGAAGCACTGAGCGGAAGCGGCGCTCAGGGCTGCTGTAGAGCAGCCGCTGCACCTGTGGAGAGAGACACACACACCCAGTCGGGCCCGTCCACCAGGCCACACCAGCCCTGCCAGCAACACCAAGCACAGCGGAGAGGAAGATTTTAAGGAAACATCACTTCATCGTGGAGACACGAACATTCAACTCAGCAGGCTCGCAGCTGGGGCCAGGCTCTGCTACCTGACATTTGAGAAGGTCTTCAGTCTCCTCGGTCGTCCATCCGTCCGTAGGAGGATGACAATTCCCACTTCACAAGGAACAGTGACAGGGAGGGAGGGGAACAGTGCGTGGAAACAGCCTGGGTGCACGTGTAGCACAAGGACAACCTCACTTGATATCAACAGTCTTAGAAGAGTTTTTGCTTTCTGTCTGGTTTTAGAGGATGAGAGTCACGAGAACCCCAAGAACCAGCTGGGATAATGACGGTATTGATGTTAATGAACAGAGCATGAGGAAAGACAGATTCAGGGGGCGTCCGGGCACTAAGATGACGACCTCTTACCTGTGACCGATTGTGCACATCCAGGGCACTGGTGGCATCATCCAGGATGAGGACACGGGGTTTCCTGATCAATGCCCGGGCCAACGCCACTGCCTGGCGCTGACCTCCTGACAGCTGGCTCCCACCCTCGCCTGCATCTGCAGAGACAAGAGCCCAGATGAGACCTGGGGAGCCATGTGTGGGCTCGTGTGTGTGTGTGTGTGTGTGTGTGTGTGTGCGTGTGTGCCCATGTGTGCGCACACGCACGTGTGTTCATGCACACACACACACACACACACACACACACACACACATACCAAGGCTGATGGATGCCGCTGCATGGGGAAGGTTGTGGGAAGGTGGATGGAGCTGGGGATGTGGATGAAGAAGCCAGGGGAGCAACACCTGACAGCTTCTGACAGTGCCCGTGGAATGATAAAGGCCACACTGGGAGGTTTCAGTAACAAGAAGCTGACTGGGCACAGCGGTAAGCACCTGTGTCGTAGCCCTGAGGGAGGCCAGAGATGAAACCATGGGCGCCAGAACTCCGCGCGGCAGTTTTCACCTCTTCCAGAGTCGGCTCCTGGATCAGGCCATAGGCGATGTTTTCTCGCAGACTTCTTCCAAACAGCAGAGGTTCCTGTCCCACAGCAGCCACCTGCCATGAAATATGAGGAATAGAACCAGGACTAGAACAAGGAATGTGGGGGTATGATTATCTGGGGAGTAAACATGCAAAACTGAGAGCAAAGCAAAAAACTCACACATCCTCTCCAGACCCCACTCCCATCTCCCCGAGGTCTCTATGGCCTCTAAGCCTCCTTTCATAAGCTCAGCAAGGGTGCTGTTTTCCCTTAATGCCCACTGCCACTATCCCACTCACCTGTCTGTGCAGGTAGCGGTGCTCATACTCAGGGAGGGGCTCCCCATCCAGCAGCACCTGGCCCTCCGTGGGCTGGTACAGATTCTGCAGCAGGGCAGCCACAGTGCTCTTCCCAGAGCCACTGGGTCCCACCAGGGCCATCACCTCCCCAGGTCGCAGGGTGAACGTCAACCCCTGGATGCCAGAGAATCGCAAAATGAGAGGCAGTTGGAGGCCTGCAACCTCGAAATGTCCCTGTTCTGTTGCACTGAATGGTGTTGCTCCCCAGCAAATAAAGGAAAAATGGAGAAATACAGCAACCCTCCTCCCCTGATTTCTAATACGATGTCTCCTCGTGAAGGGGAGGTGGAGAAGGAGGAAAGAGAAGGGCGAAGTCAGGCACCACTGTGCCATATGCTTGATACCAGTTACCAACCCAAAGCTGGAAAAAAAAACCCCACATTCCAAATCACAGAACGTGTGCAAGACACCTGGGGATACAGAGCTCTCTGTGGCCATTTCTTGGAATGTGAGACCCATGACATCCAAACCTCTTCTGCTGTTGCATGGAACCCCAAGCTTGGGTTTGGATGACATTAACAGAACAGGTGAGGTTAATGAGGACCTAGGCTTGATGCTAAAGCCTAAAGAGGGGTGGGTAGAACACAGGGGCTGGTGAGCTGTACCTGCAGCACCAAGACACCTGGATTGTTTGGGTAGGCGAAGGAGACGTTTTGGAACTGGACAAGGCCCTCCATGCTGGAGGAAGTCAGCAAACCACTGGGTGGACACTGAGGAGTCCGATCCAGGTATTCAAATATTTCCTTTGAGGAGCCCACCGCCTTGAGGATCAGGGGGTAAGACCTCAGCAGAACCTGGGGGGAGGCAGGAAGAGGGGCAGACTTAACCAGCCTGCCAGCGTTATGTGCCTGAGACGGCACAGCCGGGAAGGAAAGTGACACAGGGAAGGACAGGGCAGGGGAGAGCCAGCCCTGCGGGGAGGGACCTCACCTCAAAAGCTGAGGTGAACTGCTTCTGGTAGAGGACAAATGTGACCAGCACTCCACTGCTGATGGCCGCACCCGTCACCAGCTTCCCACCAACATAGAGGATTCCCACGTTCAGCAGCATCCCTGAGACCTGGAAAGAGACCATCAGAGAAAACAGGATTGTGGTAAAACAAAAACAGAAACACACACAAAAACAGAGGTCTCAAACAGAGGAGACACAAGCAGAACGATCAGCATTGAAGACACATGAAGTCCTTTTCCGCCAAATACCCGGCGCTGGCTCGGCAGGCACAAAAGCAGAGAGGACTGTCCAGGAGCTGCGAGTCCTCTGTATCTGCACCCCCAACACCACTGTCACCTTGCTGGGAGGGAAATTTACTCTTCGCAAAAAGCTTCCGTGAAAATGCTACCAACTGATACTCAGACTAAAAGGCCCCTCACAAGCAGGTGCTGCAGTTTTCTTTTGAAATGAGGGAACATGTCCGCAGTCTCCCGCTGCACTGCTGGAAACACAGGGCTAAGAAACGGCAGCATCAGAAACCCGCGGCTTCTCTTTGGCTCTCGTCCTCCCGTGCCCAGCGTCTGGGGTCCCCACGGCTCCCCGGCACATCCACGCTGCGCCAGCACGCGGGAATCTGAGGCTCCCTGAGCCTCCCCCAAGAGACAAAGGACTGGGAAACTGGGGACGTGGCATCTCTGCAATCCACGAGGGAGGTGACCTTCATGTACCACAGTGGACGGAGGCCACCTAGCACCCGTACAAAGAGGAAGGTGGCTAAGGACACTCTACACAGTCACCCCGCCTCAGGCCACTAGGATGGAAACTCAAAACCAACCATTCCGCAGGGAATGGAGTCGGGGCACCCTTAGGGACAAGGTCCGAGGCCTGCCCGTCTGAGTACTCACACTGGTGGTCCCAAGGTTAACGACATAGGCCAAAGCTCTCTTCTGATTGAGCGTCTTCATTTCCTCCAGCTTCTGCCTGAATTTCTGGTCTTCCCCATCCTCGTTGGCAAAGCTCCGGACTGTAGGCATAGCGGACAGGGCCTCGATGGCCACCTGGCTGGACTTTGCCAGAAACTGGCACTCCTCCTCTTCCAGGGACTGTGGAGACAAGGACACAACAGGGATGCTAACAGCAGGCTACCTAGCTGGAAATTAGAAGGTGGAGGGGGCGGACGGAGCAGGAAGAGGCGCACTTCTGCCCCTGGACACTAAGGAGAGGCAGAGGAGAGGGAGAAGCTCAGAATGAGTGTGGGCTCGTGTTCCTAAGTACCAGTGGTGGGCAGAAGTGAGAACACAGCGCGTGGAGGTTAAGGTTGACAGTGTGGGAACATGGACTACAGAGACGGAGGTCTTTGGAGCTAGAGAACCAGGAAGGTCCAAGAAGTCATGCAGAAAGGAGCCGGTTATGCCTGGGCACCAAGGCTCTGAGACATACCTCATACCACTCTCCCAGCTTCTGGGGCAGAAGGAGCAGCAGGGGCAGGGCGGCCAGGTTGACCAGGGTGAGTGATGGTGACTCCCAGAGCATGAACGCCAAGGGCCACAATCCTCGCATCAGGTACCACATCAGTATGGACAGCTCAGAGCACAGAGACTCACACACTGCGGCTGCATCCCTCGTCACCCGAGATGTGATGGCACCTGCCAGGGTTGGGAGAGAGTGGAAGGAAGGAGAGACAGCTCTGGGGTGATGTGAGGAGCTGACTGCGCTGGGGTGCCAGGGTGGGGCCATCCTCATGGTGTTCTCAGGCGCAGGGACACACAAGGCTGGATCTTAGGGTTGGGGACCTCAATGCAGGCAAAGAAAGTGTCAGAGAGGAAAAGCCTAGCCAAAGCCCTTCATCTTAAACCTGAAGAAAATAGTCTACATGTAATTTCCATTTGTCAGAACCTTCTGTCTTCCTAAAAAACTTGTATATCCCCTGCTGTACGCTAGGTGGACAGTGCAAACCAGCAACCCGGCAGGCACGGGTCAGAACGAGGCACTGGACAAAGCTCCAAGGAGTCTGGGATAAACCCTACATTAGAACCAAGATGCTGGGGTTTAACCCAAAGCCTGTCTCTAGCCATGGGTGACCACGCAAATTTCAGCATTTAAGGTCTAGTCTTCAGCTTCCTTTTCAGGAAGAATACACAGGCCTATCTTTACGGGGAACGCTGGATAAAAACAGTAGGCTGCTACTAAGATAAAGAAGACAACGTTTTGCTTCTGAGGTATATTAAGACTAAATAACAATGTGTGCGGGGCAAATGTGTAAGGCAAAGAGGGAACTGATTGAGGTTGTGATTAAAAAGCATGCATGGTGATATAAAGCATAGATCATCTGCGTGAAACCTGCTTGGTTCTTTTGGAAGAACTCCGTCTCCTGGCGCAGCACAGCTTGAAACACCTCTCTGTGAAACTGGCTGGACAGGTAGCCCATGGTTCTGTTGAACATGGCATCACAGGCAAACTCCATCAGCCCACTGGAGAGAGACAGACAGCCGGGGTTAGGATGCGCTCCGGGGAGGGAGAGGGGTGCCAGGCCTCCCTCCCAGCAGGTGTGCACCTCCAGCTCAGCCCCCAAGGTCCAAGTCCTCGGGCGCCCAAGCCCCAGCCTGACCTGGCTATGGTGATAATGGACATAAGGACTACGCTCCTGGTGAAGGCCGAGGCTGTCTGGTCTTGTAGCATCCAGTCAGTCAAGTTGCCAGTGAAGACCGGAATAGCCATCTCCCCTGGGGAAAGAGGAGAGGCCTGTCAGCTTCCACCCAGTCTGAGATGGGCCCCACTGCCAACTCCGTGACGCTGGAGGCCAGGGGCAGAAAGAAAACAGGGCTCCCCAGGTTCCAAGCCTGAAAAGCCGAAGGGAACTCAATGCTGCTTGGCCCCATTGGACTTTTCAGGGGTTTGAAGAGACAGAGCTAGTGCAGTAGCACACCCTAGAGAGGAGACCGCACCGGCCGACGGCCCAGGGCAGTACATGAGCCCAACACTCCTGAGCCTGTCTCGTTGGAGCGCTTTCCTCTCCACGGAAATGGTCCCCAGGACCTGGGCTCAACCCCTGTGTCCTGATCCCCCCCGGGGCCCACCCTCCTCCTCCTCTCTGATCATGACCCTGGACGCCGGTGTCCTCTCCCTGCACCCTGTGTCCCCCTTACCCAGACAAGAGAAGATCAACAAAGCCAGGATCAGCGGGAGGCGTCGAATCTCAGAGCCCAGGAGGCCTAGAAGTCTACACACCAAGTCCCAGGCACCGCCACGGCCGCTGGGCACCCAGAGGCTCCCAAGCTTGTGCCACAGGGCAGCTGCGGGCAGGGCCGCTGCATAGCCGAGGACGAAGACGTCGGGGCGGCTTCCCCAGTGCAGGGCTCTGTCCCCGAGGGCTACCCCGGAGACCTGCTGTCTGAACAACGCTAGCGCGGGCAGGGCCAAACCCAGCGCGGCGGTCAGCGGCTCCAAAGCACCCAGCCACCCTTGCACGGGGGCGCCGACCGCTGCACGGAGGACGCCGCGGACCCCCAGCCACAGCGCGGCCCAGCGGCCCAGGCCCAGTACCCAGACCCGGAGCAGCAGGGGTGCCCCGGGCGGCAGCAGCGCGGCGGCCGCGGGCAGCGCATGCCGTAGCAGCGCCCAGTCGGCCAACAGGAGCAGCGCGGCGCCCAGCCAGGCCAGGTGGGCTCGGGGCATGGTGCAGCGCTGCCCGGAGAAGCGGGCCGAGGACTGCGCGACGGGCGGGCGGGCGCGGGGACCCGGCGGGGTTGGGCCGAGGTGCGCCCGGCCGCGGACGCTCGGAAAGTCCCGGCCCGGCCGGCGCCCGCGGTGCTACCTGGAAGCGCAGCCGCTTACGGGAAAAGGAAACCGAAAGCCGCCCCGGCCCGCGAGTCCCGCCCTCTCCTGCGCGGGGCCCGCCCCGGCCCTGGGAGGACGCGGAACCCCGGCCCGAGGCTGTGGCCGCTGCGCCGGGGCTCCGCGTTCTCCATCGAGCGCGGCCGGGCTCCCCGCCTCCCACGGCCGGTACCGATCCTCTCCCGGCCCCCGGGGTGCGCGCGTCACCGGTCTCCGGGCAGATCCGCCGCGGCAGGGTCAGCGCGGCCGCGGGCGCCCCCTGCCGGGCGCGGTGAAACCCAAAGCTGCGGGCCGCGCGGAGCCAGAGCGAAGGCGGGAGCGCGATGCTGCGGGCCGGGGCGCTCGCGGAGGACCTGGCCGGGGCCGGCGAAGTCCACACCGGGGTGCGGCGCGGGTCTGGGCTGGGCAGAGGCGTGGAGGCGGAGGGGCGGCGAGAACCCTGTGAGACGGGGCGTGAATGCGGAGAGGCCTGAGCTTGGGGCCGTCGGGTGCTCGCGCCCCGCGGTAAACCGGGGTGCCCTCGCGTACGGGGAGTCGGGGTCCTGCGGGACGAGGCGCGCGGGGCGGGGGGGGGGGCGAGTTCTGGCTCCCGGATGGAAGCGCCAGCGGAGCCGCCGGCAGCTTTCGCTTTCGCTCTCCTCGGGGCGGCGGGGCTGTTACCCCGGAGCGGGCTGGGGTCCCCGCGGAGCCGGGCAGAGCCGGGAGAGGGGCGGGCGCGGCCGCTCACCACACGGCGCCTCATCACCCGGGGACTCGGGGACTCGCGCCCGCGCTCAGAGTGGGCTGGGCGAATGCACGATGCCGTCCAGGTAGACCCCGAGGCGCCTGCACGCCCAGGTGCTCCCATCCCGGTCCCCCAGGTGGGGCTGATGGGACCCGGAGGCCACCAGCTTCCCATGACACCGCCAGCACTCTTGGGCTCGTGGCAGGGCAGGGGCCTCTAGGATGGGCGCAGCTTAGCTCTCTGGCCCGTTATGCGCGGTAAGTCGTGGTGCGTGGAAAGCACGCGCGCGGGGCGCGGTCCTGGGGACAGATGGTGTGCTGGGGGCGGGGAGGGGCTGGCGGAGAAAACCTCCCCTCCCTGCCGGCTGGCAAGTGGAAAGCGGGATGTGGAAGTGAAACTCAGGCCCAGGAGTTAGACCTGAGATTTAGTCTGGGATCTGCTATGAATTCCGTGTCACGTAGCGTAAGTCATTGCTTGTCTGTGCCTCAGTTTCCTCAAATGAACCGAGGAACTTTGAGGCCTTCGGCTCAACAGGAGTGGAGGGAGTGTAGTCTTATCCTCCTCCACTCTCCGTTAAACCTGCCCCTGGCCCGGAAAAGTGAGCTCAGACTTCGCAGTCAAACCCTCTTCTGGTACAGTTCCTGTCTGCTGGCTACAGGGCCCCCTGTTTTACCTCTTGACTAAAAATCCCTCCAGAGAGATGTTTCTTTCAATCACAGTGTGCGCCTTGCTGCTGTCCGCTTTCGCCCCTGTCCGTGCTGAGCACTGAGCTCCTTGATGAGTCCCATCGCTCCATAAAGTTTGAGAGCTCCCGTCTGATTAAGTAGGATTGCAGGTAGAGGATTCCGGGCCAAAAAGAGACCTGATCTTGTTCCCGAGTCCTCAGGAACTTGTGCTGCGTCAGGGCTGCGCTGCGTGCGCACGCGCAACCGGTGTACGCGGCGGGGGCCGGTTTGTGGCCTCTCTTTAGAGTGGAAAGCTGGAGTTTAGGAATATTGTTCTTTCTGTGTTGCATCACAGCGAGGCTGCGACATTCCCATGCAGCTGAGGCAAACAATAAAGTTAAAATAATTGGGGGGGGTAAAAACTGTACCGGGGTCAGCTCGAGCTCGAATGGCTGCGTGACCTTGAGCCAGCGCTGAGAAGGTTTCCTGTCCTGTGACATGACGGCCCAAGGCGTTTCCTGTGCTGACAGTTCGTGCTGTCTCTGCAGACAACCATCATGGCAGTGGAGTTTGACGGCGGCGTCGTGCTGGGCTCCGACTCCCGGGTCTCTGCGGGGTGAGTACCAGCGAAGGTGTGCACCTTTGGGAGGGTGCCAGTGGCCCTCAAGGTACGCTGTCCTATCCATCTATGAAGGATCTGTTAGACAGGGCCTTTCAGGAAATGGAGCTGTCCCGTCCGAGGAGCAAGTGTAACATGGCGCTAGCAGATGCTTGCGTGTCTGAATTCGTGGAGGAGGACCTGGGTTCTGGATGCGTGTGTAAACCCGTCTCTGTGGCGAGCAGGGTTGGTGTAAGGAACAGGGTTGGAAGAGGCACAGGAGATCGGCTTTTGCTTCCATCTGCTTATAGATTTAAAAAAAAAAAAGTTTCTGTCAAGCAGATATCTCACTTCTGACACTGCACTGTGAACTAATTTTGACTCTTCTCGATTTCTAGCCAGGTTCCTCACATGTTAAAAAAAAAAAGTGTATGAGATTAGATCGATATTACTACATTGTGTCCCCTGGAATATGATGTGATTCAGGATAACTAATAGCAAAGAAAGATTGATAAGATGCCCATTTCTCTTAACTCATTGCTTTTTGCTTTGTTACAAAATCTAAGCCTAGAAAAGTCTAGGTCTGAAAGTCTACTTCTGGTTAATGTAGCGATTCATTTACCTGAGATGTGTTTGCTTTCCGCCTTCACCCAAGCATTAAATTTCAAACTATTCTCTTGCCAGATAAACTTGAGAATCATGGTATCGTTAACCTCAAACCTTCCTGCAGTGCTAATATTGGTGACTGCTGGCTTCTCCTCACAGACAGGCAGTGGTGAACCGAGTGTTTGACAAGCTATCCCCGCTACACAAGCACATCTACTGTGCCATCTCCGGTTCGGCGGCAGATGCCCAGGCGGTGGTTGACTCGGCTGCCTACCAGCTGGAGCTGCATGGGTATGAAGCTCTGGCTCCTGACTCCCCACCCACTCCAGCTCCCCAACTGCACAGCCCTTTGGTGTTCCCCACCCAAGGACACTGTTTTGGCTTCTGCTTTTATGAACTTTGAGCTAACACTTGACTCCCAGCTGGTTTCTGCACCTGCAAAGTGGAAATGATAGTACTTACCCCCCCTTACCAGGAAGCTGTTTGGAAGGTCACATGATATATTAGATAACTGTAAATCACTACCCTCATATAAATAATCGGGGAGAAAGTGGTGATGTGGCCCCACAATATCAAGCAGTTACCATATGCAAAGCTAAGGCCACTTACCCACCTCACCCAGGAGGGCAGGACAGATAGGTGGTTGCCTCAGCCAGGACAGGGCTGTCTTTGGGAGGTGGGTGCGTGGGGCAGAGGAAAAGAGGGCAAATGATTGAAAGGTTCTTACCGGTTGGCTGGGGTGGACACCACTTTCCCTGTACACTGGGAGGGACGCCCGAGTTGAAACGACTGCAGCTGTAGGTTCAAGTGCCGTATGGCGGGGAGGAGGATGAGGAAATTCTGTGGACTGTTATTCCTAACATTTCCCCCAGAATGGAACTGGAAGAGCCACCCCTTGTTCTGGCTGCTGCAAACGTGGTAAAGAACATTACCTACAAATACCGGGAGGAGTTGTTGGCACATCTCATTGTAGCTGGCTGGGACCAACGTGAAGGGGGCCAGGTGAGTCCCTCTCCAGGCAGCCCCGCCTTGGGGTTTCCCACCGCCCTCTGCAGGAGAGAGAGGCCATGCATCACGCTAACAAGGAGTTTCTCTAAAAGCGTGCTAGAGTCTCAACTGTTAGAGAGATGAGACAGTAGGACTTCGCTGCCAGCTGCAGATACCACCAGGTTGATTTAGGGAAAGAGCAGTGGGATGATTCTCCAGACCGATGGAAGATGCCTCCCCCAGGTCTACGGGACCCTGGGAGGGATGCTGACCCGACAGCCCTTCGTCGTCGGTGGCTCTGGCAGCACCTACATCCATGGCTATGTGGACGCGGCGTACAAGCCAGGCATGACCCTTGAGGAGTGCAGGCGCTTCACCACGGACGGTAACTAAGGTGGCGGGAGCTCCCTAGGAGGGGCGCCACACGTGGGAAGGAGGTAGATTATGAGGAGCAGGAAGAGGCCTACCTGGATCACCATTTCATTTAATGTGCAAACTGGGACACTTCGGAGAGGGAAAGGAGGACAGGGTAAGTGCTAGACTAGAAGGGACTCGGACAACAGGGATAAACCAGACTGCTGTGAATAAGCCCAGCTGGATACGAGGTCACCATAAGAACTGGGGTGTGCTGGGCTAGCTTGCATCAGCTGCTGAGCGATGATAGTTAAAAATCCAAGGATGTGGGAGCTCCTTACGCAACTGGCGGTAACTTGAAACCCATCATGGCAGTATTTACACCACAGGCATGAGCAGATGCTACATACAAAGGCTTTTGCCTTTTAAGCACACCACTAAATATGCCTCCCTGGAAGACAGGTTTTAAGATGGACATGGTGGTCAGCATGAGGACAGGAGGGGAGGAATGAGTTTTGAAGCTAAGCCATTCTCTCCTCCTCTCTCCAACTTGAAACGCTCTGCAGCTGTCGCGCTGGCCATGAGCCGGGATTGCGCCAGTGGGGGTGTCATCTACCTGGTCACTGTTACGGCCGCTGGTGTGGACCACCGAGTAATCTTGGGGAATGAGCTACCAAAATTCTATGACGAGTGACCCTTCCTCCAACTACCCTTTCTTGTTTGTAATAAACTCGATGGACAAGAAGCTGGTATGGTCAATGGGAAGAGGGTGTCAGGGAGGTGAAGCTTAGGGGAGGGGAATTCTTCCCTCCCAGATGTCAGCAGGCTCCTTTTATTCTTTTGTCCCAGGTCTGAAACATCTTTCCCAGAGAAAGGAGAGAGGGGAGTGCTGGGGTTAGAAAGAGCCCATGGAAAGACCTGTGCATGGCAGGTCCCTGTGTATTGAGTGACTTTTAAATATTATGAGTCATAAAATCTTCCTAGGACTTCTGTGTAGCTTAGCAGGAAAGGCCATGCCAGCACACACGAGGCTATAGAGTCAACCCTAGCATTAAAAAACAAACAAAAAAGCTCATTCGGAGGCTCAGGGACAAGGGTACAGAAAAGCAGCCCTTCGCATTTGTTCGTTGACAGGAAGTTGCCACAGATGCTGAGTGACTGTTAAACAAAGCTGCGGCCCGGGCCTGTCTTTGCCATGCACTTCCTGTGAGCCCCAGTTTTCTCTCTGCCAAAGTGTTGAGTGATCTCTTAGGGAGTTTACAGCTCTCTAATAAGCGAACTCTCAGCAAGTGAACTCTTGATAGTGAGTGAACTGTTCAAGAGAAATACAACTAGGATCTCGGGCTAAATCTACAAACTCAGAGTTCTCTGGAACAAACCTATGCCCTTGAGAGTGTGGGGGGAAAATCTACTCACAAAAGTCTCAAGATGTTTCTAGCCTTGCTATTTAATTTATTTTGAATTTTAAAATAATAGTTCAAAAGCCGAGCTCTCCCACTGATCATGACTAGAAACCAGAGTACTCAGAGGATTCTGGAAGTAAACAAGAGCAGGGGCTGTGCAGATGGTCAAAACCGAGAGATGCTGGGTGCCCAGGTGTGGTGCCCCATGGCTCAGCCCTGAAGTTGGCCACAGGGGCACAGCTGCTTTGTGATGTAGCACAGGAGAGAAATGGGGGGGGCAGGAGAGTGTGGGGGGATCTCCAAAACGGGAGCCCTAGAGAGGGGACTCCCTGACTGTTAAGAGCAGCTCACAAAGGCTCTGTTGCCCTGGAGCTGTATGTGTGTGTGACTCACCCTGAGCAGCACAGCAAAGACTTGAAGAACTGAACCAAGATTTAACACTGTTCACAGCTATTCGAATTGGAAAGCTTCAATTTTTTAATTGGCCAATTTGTTCTCTAGTTCACTGTTATTTTTATCTTTATAATTTATGTAATTACTTTGACCGGTTGCTCTTTGTGAAGGATAGTTTTAGGTCAGTTACCTTGAAGTATTTGGAATATATTTGAAACCATAAAATTCTTTTAAAGTACAGCTTTATCTGTACCCACAAAATTTAGTATGTCGCAGTTTTACCACCATACTCTTCTACCCTCCATACCTGAAAAGGATTTGTAACATCTCCAGAGAAGCACACAGTGTACAGAGGAAGAACAACCAGGGGCAGAGGGAAAATTAGGTTAAGAAAATACACAAAGCCGAATGCTAAAACTGATATACAATGTGAGTGTCTTAAAAGTGATGTGGTGCTGGTAAAATCAGATAAAAAATGTTCAGGAACTGCACAAGGCCACCTAACCACACTCAGTACCAACCATGAGGGAAGTATTTACACCACAGAAATCAGCAAGGCTACAAGGCAGGACTCTTGTTTTGTGGGTAGACAGGCCGTCTAATACGACACGTACGTTTCAACCAGCTACTAATGGGAAAGTCCAGCTCGCTGAGCCACAAGATAGTGAAAGTAAAGAAGGAACTAAACTAGATGCAAAACACGACCCCTAACACATACACACGCAGGCATGCACATAAAAATGTATATAATGGATTCTTTTTTGAGACCGGGTCTCTTTATCCAGTTTAGGCTGGCCTTGAACTCACTAGGTAGCCCAGGCTGGTCTCCAACTCACAGTGATCTTCTTGCCTCAGCCTCCCAAGTGCTGGGATTACAGGCGTGCGCCACCATGCCCTGCATATAATGGATTCTTAAGTGACACAGAACATTTTCTACTTTATTCCATAAAGCAAACTTGGTAAGTAGAAAACTTTAGTAATCAAAGTATCAGTATTTTGGAAACTACAGAGTCCACTGAAAAAGTGTATGCACACTTCAGGGAAAGAAAAGCTTGTGTAAATATTGTAATACTAAGTTTACTGAGACATCGTGAGATTAATACAAGTTACCTTTGGCCTCTACAATCACAAGAGGTGCTCACACTGGTAGGCGAGCTTCCAGACATTTTTAGTGTGGCAAACTGCTGCCTGGGTAACCTCGGTCCACACGCATTTTCAATTTCTTCTCTAAGGGACGACAGTGTAGTGGGCTTTCTGTTATACAACATCCTTTAGTGTCCCTCATGTGAGGGTAATGCCATCTGTTAAGAAAACATCATAATATTTTCCTATTCCTGAAGTGTATATACATTTTTTTGTCAGACTTTGTGTTTATGTCCTGCGACCACACCATGATAAAATTAAAAACTTGGTATCAAAAAGGACCTAAAATTCTCATGATTTATAAATTAATAAGATATTGGTATGTACCATAAACTAAAAAGGCAACCGTAAAAGAAATGAACTTATTTGGAGCCAGGTGATAAAAATGTTGCAAGCTAAATTTTATTGGATACAAGTAAAGTGGGTACTTTGAAAGAATTTTATGGCCTCAAGTACATTCACTAGAATAAGAAAAGCTGAAAACAAATTACTTAAAATTATTTTCAAAAGTTTGAGGGATGAAAGGAGTCATTGAGCAAATTTAAAGAAATAAGGAGAGAAATTTTAAAAATAAAAATAGCAACAAAATAGAGAACCAAAACAAGGCAGAGAAGACTCACAAACCAAACAAGTACCTCTTAAAAATATTTTTACGACCTGCAAACTTGGAACAAGATTGCTCATGCATGAAAGGGAGAAAAATTGAAAAAGCAAAGTAAAGAATAAAAAAGAGAAACCAGGCATGGAGATGCAAACCTGGGATCGCAGCACTCTCAGAGGCTGAGGCAGGAGAATCCCAAATTTGAGTCCAGTCTAGGCAACTTAGTGAGATTATGTCTCAAAATTCAAAAATTTAGAAAGGGCTGAAGGTGTATCTCAGTGTAAAGGCCCTGCATTCAATCCCCAGCAGTACTGGGGTGCAGAGAAGAAAGGGGAATAGCTGCAGGTAAAACACATGCAAACATAAAAAAGGCATAGGAATAAGTATATGCTAATAGATTTGAAAATGCATGTGAGCTAGGTAAACTACATTAATTTACAGAGATCTTTAAAATGTGATATAAGTTCATATATAAATTTATATATAAAACAAATACATCATAACATACATATTCATACATATAGCACTTTACTATACCAATAAATATTTTAAAAACAGGAAAAGTTGTCAGTGGCCTCTAATAAAGAGTTATGTTTTTAAGATGTCCAAATGAGCCGGGCGTAGTGGCGCACACCTGTAATCCCAGCACCTGGGAGGCTGAGGCAGGAGGATCCTTGCAAGTTTGAGACCAGCCTGGGCTACAAAGTGAGCTCAAGGCCAGCCTGAACTGAACAGCGAGACCCTGTCAAAAAAAAGAAAACAAAAGACAAAACAAAACAAAGATGTCCAAATGGTCTCACAGATGAGTAACATCAAACGTTCGAGGGGCATGCAATGCCTATCTTACAGTTTCCAGAAAACAAAATTGAGCTGCCCAGCCAACCTTATCAGGCTTGTATAATCTTGATTCCAAACTGAGGTATGGAAAATTCAGAGAAAGAAAATAATAGGCCCATTTCACCTTGCACACAGATTGGGAAAATCATTACGCACTGAATCCAATAGTGTCAATAATACATCAAGATCAAAAAGGAAATCCTGAACTGCAAAGATAATTCAGTATAATAAAGTGTATTGCTAAAATGCACCATATATATAGATTGAAAAAAAGTCATCAGCTTTTCTCAGTTGACTATTAAAGGCATTTCATAAAGTGTACCTATTCGTGAATCTTGAAAAGCAGGCATGGAGCCAGGAATCAAATTAAATTTCAAAAATCTTTTGGTAAGAGTTATATTCCAGAAATATCTGTGGCAGTGTGCGTATCCTTCGTATCCCATGCTGTAAAATGTTGGTAAGGAAGTGGAGGTAGAAGAGTCCCACCCTGCTGCCAATGAAAATGGAAGAGATACAGCTGCTCTGGAGAGAATTCTGTGAATCTTGATGAAAATGTGTACACAAACACCCCATACTCCTGGGCATGTGTCCCCCTCGGAGATCTGTGTGAGCAGATACCTCCTTCCTGAAGGAACTCAAGGTGATCCTCACCTACACCCAGAGAAAGCAGGGAAAGATTGTCAATGCATAACCTGGAGAAGTAAGAAAAAGGGCATTCAGTGCAAACACAGGGAACAAAAGATTATGAAAAACAGCCCCACGGGAGCCACTGCTCCAACAGACCTGGGCCCTGAGATGGGAAATGGGAACACTGGAGCGGACAGTCTGGAATCACGAGTTACCAGCCCCCGAACATCCTCACTGGCAGGAGACCCCGGCAACAGTTACCTGTTGCTGTGTAACAAATGATACCAAACCTCAGCAGCTCAGCATAGCACGTTTCCTATTTAGCATCACTGACATGTGGGGAAGTTTTAATGTGGACAGTATTTGACAAGACATTATCAACTCTAACCAGGGCATGCTGGTGGCATTGAGATCACATAGGAGAAGTGTCCTTGGCCTTAAAATATATGTGATGAGGTATTTAGTGGCAAAGTGTCACACTGTCCACAGATTATTCTCAAACTATTCCACAAAACACTTCCCCAACACTAAGTGGATAAATAACATGTGATATATTCATACTTCAGAATACATGTAAGCAATGAAAACTAGTGACCCACTGAGAACACAACAACGAGGGATTCTCATTAAAAAAAAATTGAGTGCAGAGACCAGACACACACACATGCACACAATGTACAGTACATATTTCAGTTTTCTATTGCTATCAGCAAGCTGCCTCCAAACTTAGTGGATTAAAACAAAAGCATCCATTTAATTAACTCTTGTAAGTCTGTGAACTAGCCAGGCTCTAGGAAGCAGTGCTATAATCATGAAGCCTTTAGTCAAGTAACATAGTGGTTTTGTTTGTTTGTTTGTGGTTGTTGTTTTGTGTGTGTGTGTGGTACCGGGGATCAAACTCAGGACCTTGTGCTTGCCAGACAGGCACTTATGCCACTGAGCTATATCCCCCAGCCCTAGAAGCCTTTAGTCACAGCAGCCTCTCTGACAGTGTCTAATGTGTGGACGCTGGTTAGGTTTTGTGGGTGTCTATAGATTTGGATACCTTCAGCTTACTGTGGAATTTCCCCTGCCTCCCTAGAGTGGAAATCACAAAGCTCGCTTCCCCTGCCCATCTTTGAAGTTAGGGCATAAATACAGGAACCGACTTCTGTTAGTCACATTCATCCACCTGAGAGTCCAGTTCAAAAGTGAGCAACAGGAGGAAACAGGATCCAGGCTGAGGTCATTTTGCTGGCAGAGGCCGGTGGGAAAAAAAGCAGCAGCCCCGGCTTTGGGGAAGCAGTGCTAAAAAGGCAAAGTTTCGGGAACAGAAGCGGCGTAGCAGATGTCTGCAGGAAAGTCCTGTTCCAGCAAAAGAGCAAGCGACAACATCTAGAGCCTCAGGTGTAGCAGGCAGGGGTGCGTCCCCCAGACCGCTCTGGCACAGGTCGGGACTTCACCTACGCAAGAGATGCCTCTAGCCCATTGTTCAGCATTTCCGCTCCAAAAGCCTCATTTGGAGAGAAATGTATTTGTCAGACTTTTCAGTGTTGTATCAGTAATGAGGGAAGCAGAGAGAATGTGAGAGACTTGATTCAAAAGGTGTTTGCAAAACAAAGATAAGTGGGAGACGTTGAAAGTGGTGAATGTACCACAGGGCAGTAAAGTCACAGCCTTGGCTTTATCTGCATTGCCAGAGATAAAGCACAGTCCACCATTCCTTATCATGTTTCCACCAGCTAACCTCTAATTCTGGAGGGCACAGGGCCAGGGGAATGGGATCTTCTGAGGCAGGTTTCACTCCGCAAACCTGAAGGTGCCGGCCAGGCAGGATCATGAGAAAATGTTTCAAGGTGATATTAAATAATCAAGCAAGCACCATTTTGGTTTCTTTCTAATTTGGAACATTTTCTCCACACAACCCAGTCCTTAAAGTCTAGAGCTGAGCACATAATAGTTTCAGAAATGTTCTAACCCAGTCTCATTAATGTGATAGTCTCTTGTGTTCGGCCCGTTTGGGGATTTAAGTGTAAAGAGTTTCCTGTTGTGCAGCTGCTAACACAGAGATCTTATGACCTTAGGGTAGAGTTCACGTCTGTCTAGAGGAAGTCAGCCTGTAGAGACCATTTCCATCTTAACCAATATTTTCTTCTTGGAGGCTGGGGTTGAATCCAGGGCTTCCTGCATGTTGAGCATGATTTCTACATCAGCTACACCCTCAGCCCACCTGGAATCTGTTTACTGCTACTCCTCAACTTAATTATGCTGAAAACTCTCTGACTTTCTAAACTGTGCTTGGAGTCTCTGTTTATGGAGGACAGCCTAGCCTCACTGCATTGCCCAGCCTACCAGTAATCCTGGCTTGTTGGAAGGAACAGCTTTTCCTACTGTCAGGTGGGGGCCCTGTGTTCTACAATGACTTTGTAAGCCTTGTGTCCACATGTGAACTATACAATTCTCTTTCATGATTTAATGGCCCGGTACATGAAGTTTTCTTTTAAATATGGCATTTCTGTGTTTCTGGAAGGCACGTCAGCACAAGCTCAGCGAGCAGTAACTCACCCGTGCATAGGGCTTGCCGCAGGCCATGCCAGTACATTCCACAAGGCCTGTGGGTAATGCATGTCCAACTACCCGCCCCTTAGCAAAATCCCCGCCCAGAATGCCATGGCTGCTCCGGGGCCACCAGACGTAAGGGGAAGTGGGCAGAGGGGATGCCAGAAGGGAAAGACACCGCAGCCTCACAAACAACTGCTAAAATATTTTTTGTAAATTTTACAAAAGCATGAAACTGTGAACACACTGCTGGCGGCCCTCCCAGGGCCTTGGCAGGGGTCTGTGTGCTGCAGCTTTGGGCTCCTTGGGCACACTGCACCTATATCTGCGGATCAGCAGCTGGACAGTTCCCTCCAGTCCTGCTCGCTCCTTGGCTTCCTGAAGGTCCCCTCCCCTCCGTGTGTCTTAGGTGCAGCTCCAAGGTGAGGCGCCTCGTGTTACCCTTAGCTTCCTCTGAGTGGTGGCGTCTCATCGTATGAACTGCATTATTTAGATCATTTTCAATGCACATAAACACACAATGCTGCAAAGAATGTCTTTACTCAGACGCCTGTTAACACTTGTGAGAATATATCCGTAAGATAAATTCTTAGAAGTGTGATTTCTGGGTCACAGAGGTTGTCTGGTTAAAACTTTGATGGATGTTGTCAACTGCTGTCCTTGGAGCTGGGGGAACCTAGCAGCAGGTGTGAGAGGGGATGAGACTGTGGGTTAGCAAACAGTACTGATTCTTGCCACTTTGTAGGTAAAAAATAGTACCTTGCTAGTGTTTTAACTTGCATTTCTGTTACTAAGGATGGAGTGAAGTATCTTTGCCTATTTCAAGAACCATGTATAGCTCCTTTTCAGTGAATGTTTATATCTTTTGTCCATCTTTCTGTTAGGTTAGTGATCTTATTCCTTTGAAGAGCCATTTAATATTAAGGAACTTAGGCCTCTGTCTATGATACACTTGATAAGTATGTTTTTCAGGCTTTTAACTTGTTTGTTGACTATGTTTATTATGTTCATATTTCCATGGGAAAAATTCTGTATTTATGTAACTGAATTTATTAAATAATTTTAAAGTAAAAAGGATTTGCTAGCATTATCACAGTTATAGATTTGTAAATGGAAAAGAATTACTGAACCATTGAATATCACTACATTGTCACAAAAACAAAGCAACTCATAAAAGCTGCTTTGCATGATATTTGCAGGAAGTAACTATACATCAGATTTTCTGGAGATCCATCTCATATTCTATCAGTGATGCTACCTACAAAAATATTTTCTGTGGATGTATGGAGGTTATTAAAAAGCAAAAATTTACTCAGTGCCCTCTAAAAGAATAGCTGAGATTTTCCTAAGCTGAAAATATGCTAAAGGCATTTGTCAGAATCCCAATAAATCACATCATAATTATCCCTAATTTCTCTGAAATATTTAAACGTTGTCATCAATACTAAGATTTACTAAGGATATTTCCTCCTAAAAACAAGTTCCACTGGAAAAAAGATGCCAGTCAAAGAACATGTGGCTTTAGTTTCCAAGAGCATAGGCTAAAGTTGAGAGTTACAGATAGATCGAGCAAGAAGAAAATAAAGTGATGTTCTCATATTTTCATCAGAAAATCATAATCTCGACATTTTAAATGGTATCCACAATAAATCATTATGATGAGACGTTCATTAACAGGTTTACCCAATCTTATTCCATATACAATCACTAAGATATATTTTACCTGGAAAAAACAAATCCAGAAAGGTGGACCTCCTGCTATTTGATCAGGTTTTGCAATGTGTGCGTTTGATAGGCAGGATCGCCCTTTTGATAGTATAGAAGTAATCTAAAGTTTGTAAAACATGCTAGCTAAACACACCTAAATGCTTGCGGCTTCCTCCTAAGTGAAAGATTAAGCCTTTCGCGCCACCTATTGGTCAAATGGGTCGTGACTACCTACTAAGATGTAGGGGTGTAAAAGACAACTTAGACAATTTTTGTATCCTGTACACACTTGAGGAAGACAGTAACCACACACACACACACACACACACACACACACACACACCAGAAGAAACTGGTCACTTGGTTAAAATAAGTGCACAGGTACGTAAATGTGACCAATCATTAGATCTTTTGCTAGCTCAGTGACAGCTAAAGTGACAAAACAGTTTTAAATAAAGAAGGAACAATTACCAGAAGCTTTAGATCTCTTAAGATAAAAGGCTCTTATTTTTTAAAACAACTTAAGAATAACAATGCAGGATATTAAGTGAGATAGTTCTATAACAATCATCTGCTAACTGGCCAGTTTGCACTAATGGAAAAAAGAAAAAACTCCTTTTTCCACTTCTTTTTAAAAGTAGGATGATTCCAAGCATAGCAGGGCACTCAGGAGGCTGAAACAGGAGTCTGAGGCCAGCCTGGGCTATGTAATGAGTTCAAGGCCAGTCTGTACTACAAAGCAAAACCCTGTCAAAAAAAAAAAAGAAAAAGAAAAAGAAGGAATTTTAAAATTTTGAAAAGAATGTAACTAAGCCAGATGTTCTCCAGCATTTTCTTAAATTCACCACATCTAATAGTTTGTTGCAGGCACCTCTTGTGATGATTTAATTGGATTAAACGTCCATGTTTAAATTTAGGTTTGCTTCCCACAAATTGATAGTTCTCTACTTCTGACAAAAATAGGAGAATCTATTCAAGCTGTCAGCTAGCCCGATCATTTAAAGTAATTTTTATTATGGTTCACTGTGGTTTAGGAAATATAATTCTGTAGACACTGAAGCTATTAAGCAAAATCATTTTAACAAAACTCTATTCATTCCTATTTACTTATATGTACAAAATTTCCAAGTGTTTACAAAAGGAAAATTCAAACTAAAATCACGAATTACTGTTACATGAGTAGATTTTGGCTGCTCTTACCACAATTTAAAAAGGGTAATTACGTGACATGATGGACATTTTAACTTGCTTCACTATACTAACCATTTACCATCTCTGTACACCCCATACCATCGCATTGTACACCTTAAATGTATAGAACAAAATTGTCTTAATAAATATATAAATAAAATTATAATACTAATTCTAAAAGTATTATTCATCCAGATACATTAAATACATTAAACCCAAACATATTTCCATTGTCAATGTATTTTTATTTTTTATAGCAATTATTTATCAAAATTTATAATAAATTTATACTATCTTAATCTATTTTACGCTCCCTAAATGAAATAACAAATCAAAGAAAAGAAAGCGTTTTAGCCCTTAGAACTCTATGGCTGCAGAAATTTTAATTTGATACTATGTTGCTGCAGAGAAGCATGATACAGTGGTTGTTACCGTTTGGATCCAAAACAGGCCCCAAGCCAGGCATGATACTGCACACCTGTAATCCACACACACACTTCATGCCCAGCCTGGGCACTTAGCAACTTAAAGGGATATTGTAATAAAAATAAGTAAATAAGTAAGGGTTAAGGTTGTAGCTCAGTGCAAAGGTCCTGGGCTCAATTTTCAGTACTGGGGGAAAAAAGTTGTAAAGATGTCCCCCAAATGCATTCAGAGGTGGGGCTTTTGGAGGACGATGCGATCATGGGGTACTGACATCAAATGGATTGAATCCTTCAGTGATTTCACAGCGGGATGTGTTGGAGGTGGGGCCTGGCTGGAGGATGTGGGTCCTGATCTGGAGGGTGTATCCTAGTCCCTGATGCCCCCTCCTGGCTGTGGTGGGTTGAGCGGGTTTCCTTGACCAGGTTCCTCCACCATAATGTCTCTTTCTCAGAACCTGCAGATCCTGGACAGAAACCGTGAGCCAGAATAAATTCTTCCTACTGTAAATTGTGTGTGTCTTGTATTTTTATCCCCACCATGGAAAAATTAACTAATACAATGATGAGCCAAAAATAGTTTTGCAAGTGTAAGTTTAGGATATAATTCTAGTAGAGAAGTTGCATGTGAAATGTAGAAAAGAAGAAAAACACAAAATGAAATTTGTATTTGTGAAACAGATAATGGAATGCATAAAACCTGGCATACATTTTATAAACGATGGAATGATTTGGTTTCAAATTCCAATACTGACCACAAACTTCTGTGTATTTTAAACTTATGATAAAAATTTGCCATCAATTTCAAAATGTCAGAGAAGACTTCTGATTTCAAGGGACAGCGTAGATATACTTCTCTCTCTTCCCTGCTCAATGCAACTAAAGACCTAACAAGACCTTGAACATCCTATATCAAACAAACATAAGACTCTGAAGGGTGTAGAGAAAAGACAGACTGGTTAGAGACTTCAGGGCCCACAGAGCAACAGAATGGTGACTCTTCGGTTTTCTCTTTGCCGTACTCCAGAAACTGCTCTATTTTAAACAAATACCACAGAAAAAAACTGACTCTATTCCCACCAGTGGAAGCAAAGAATCTAGCCTTTCATCTTTACCAGTCTATAATGACAGAACCAGCACCACTCAACATATGCACGAGCGCATGCGCGCGCACACACACACACACACACACACACACACACACATAGTATCAGAGAACATGAGTACAGAGCAAGGACGTTCATCCCCTCTCCAAGGAAAGCAGTCCCCTGTCCCTACTTCCTGCAGTGTTGGTGCAGTCCTAGGGTTCCATCCCATCCAGCTGTAATGAAACGTCTCTTCCTCTCCCCTCCGAGGCGGTGTCAGGCAATGCTAGGTGGACAGCAAGGATTTCTACCAGTACCCAGAACTAATCAGGCAACCACCCCAGACTCCCACTCCTCACCCCTCCACCTCCTCTTCACCCGCTGTCAGCAGGGTCAGGTCAGGAATAGTGATGGCGCTCCTACCCAGGCACGCGAGGGAGGGATCACTGGACACTTAGTAATGAGCCTGAACTCCCATCCGCACCGCCAGTGATGAGGACCTGTCTATGGACCGTGGAGGCTGAGAGCAGAACATGAGGAAGGTCGCCCACCCCCATGCTGGGGTGGAGTCAAGTGACCAGCGAACTCGAAGAGCTTAAATCAGAGCCTCAGCCTCAGGACATGATGCCATATCCTGGTGTCAGATGAAAATCATTTGTTATATCCAGAAAACCAGGAGTAGCTCAAACTGAATGAAAACAAACAAAAAGGCACTGAAGAGAAGCCAAAACCAAAATGAAAGAAAGGCTAGAATTACCTGATGAGGATTTGAAAGGCACCATGCCAGTCAATTTTCTGTCACTATAACAAATATCACACATACTCAGCTTAGAAAGAGAAAAGATCTGATTCACAGGTAGAAGTTCCAGTCCAGTCCCCCAGCTTCCAGCCTGTGGTAGAGCAGAACCATCCAGTTCATGGCTGGAAAGAAAAAAGGATAAGATTTTGGACCTCATGACCCTTGGGACAGCCGCCACCAGTGACCCCTAGGACCGCCAGGGACCACGTCTTCAGTTGCCCCCCACTTCCCAAGAGCTCCAAGCTGGGACGAGGCCTTTACCACATGGATCTTTGGGGACACCTGAGGTCCAAATTCTGGCACGTTTTTAATATTTTTACTAAATTCTGGTGGATCCTTATGAAGTAAATGTAGAGTTTTACATTTTATAAAATGTTACCTAGCTACAGTGTGTGCTTTCTGCTCTTACTGAAAGCAACCAAGAGCTTGCACAGACTTTAGAGAGCACAGAGACTTGTTATCTTACAAAAACCTAGAATGATCCCGCTGAGAGGATGGTCACGCGTCACCATTAAAATAGCCACCCCTATGCTCATCCGTGTTTACAGCAGCACAATTTGTCAGAGCTAAATCTTGGAAGCAACTCAAATGCTCATCTCCTGAGGGATGGCTAAGATGATGTGGTGTTTCTATACAATGGAGTATTATTCAGCTATAAAGGAAGATAAACTTGAGACATTTATAGGGAAATGGATGCAACTTGAGACCATACTCATAAGGGAAATAAATCATACTCACATGTGTAAACATTGTATTGCTTTCCTAGTATATGAAGCTGAAAGAGTAAATAAGGCTCAAAATGTACAACAGATATTGTAAAATGGGAATAAACTGCTCAAAAGGAAAGAGAAACTGGAATGGAGTAAAAGAGAAAAGAAAAAGAAAAAAATACATGTATATACATACACCACACACACACATAAGGTAGTCAAGATAGTTATACTACTAGTTGCTATTAGTTCGCTGAAAAGAAAGGTTTATGCCTATACTGTTTGATCAGTTTTTCATGTCTCTATCTTGTAATATGAGCAACTACTTTGAAGATAACAATGTGCAGTGTAGTAACTATTGTTTTTATTGTTTATTATTCTTTTCTTTAAAATAAAAAAAAGTAACTGTCCCTAAGTGGTGGTGTGACCTTGGGCTCTTTGTCCAGTTTCTCTGGCTTTTCCTTGCCTGTGACAAGAGGGCCTGAGACTGTCTGAGACTGTGTCTCCCAGATACAAATTTGTACTAAACTATCCAGCTCAGACGTCCCTGCTGATTTACTTAGAAGATAATTTTGTCTACTTACGAACAGCTCTGTTCCATCAAAGTTATAATTTATGAAATGCCCATTGGTTTTAAACTTTATTGAATGGCTCCTCACAGAGTGCCTTTAAATGCTGCGTTTCTGAAGTGCATTTCATCCATTTAGAAGATGGTCTCACCTACGCACTGTGACAGGTGAGCCCAGTGCCGGGTGCGGGCCCGGAGAGGTGAGATAGGTACGTATGTGCTCACAAACTTACAGCTGTCTTTAAGTACAATTCAAGTCTTTCAGGAATGTGGCCGACCCATAACGCAGTGCCAAGAGACACTTCCAGTATCAACAGGCACTGGTAAGTGGGAATGAGTGAGCAAATCAATGAAATCATGAAATTTGAAATAATTATTTTATCTTTTTTCAAGTAGACAAAAAATAAGCATTCACTACATGAGCCTTAAATAAAATCATTGGCAAAGTACAGCCTGTAGATGTCAGCAAATACTTATGAAGGGCAGGAAAACACGTTACCGGAAGGAAACAGCGTTTAAATTAATATTTCTGTTTCGTCCTCCTCTGCATATCTGTTTTCATCTTGGGTTCTCTATATCTCTGTCTTATTGCTAAGGTCAAGTGCAGTATCTCTGTCTTAAAAATCTAGAACACAAATCCGAAGCAAATGTTTTCTATTGTTTGCCGTAATTATTGAATATGTCCTTTTTCCTGAATTTTATTCAATTTATTGATGCCTGGAAGTCTCATTGTGTTATTTCTCTCTAAAAGTATTCTTTGGTCATAGGCAGGCACAGGGTTTGTTGTTGCTCTTAGTTGTTTGTTTGTTTATTTTTATTTGTGTACTGGGGATTAAACCCATTGCTAATTTTTTTTAATTTTTATTTTGAGACAGGGTCTCACTAAGTTACTCAAGCTGGGCACGAACTTGCAGTTCTCCTGCCTTCATCTTTCAGACCACCAGAATTACAGGCACACGCGCTGTTTTCTAAAGCACTGGATTCCAAAGAGTGGTAGGCAAACTGCAGGAAAGAGGCAAGTGATCTCTTGGAGTACAGGAAGGAAATGTTAGAACTTCCATGTTTATTCAGCAACTTTAAATTTTTCTATTTGTTATGCATATGATAGGGTAGATAGTCAGATCACACTCTAGTACATGTGAGCAATTTATAAATAAACATATGCAGATAAGTATTCAATTTTTGTTTTTTACTCAGAAAGCTTTAGACTTCTTTAAAAGCTTCAACATCACAGCTGAAGTATCTATATAATTAGGGTGTATGTTCATCCCAGAATGAGCTCTTCCGCCGACAACAGGACCTTGTATGTATAAATGCTAATAAATATTTGTTGAACTCTACTGATAAACTACTTCATTCTTCAGAACATCTGTCTAGTGACCACCCTTTGAATATGCTCTAGAGAAATTTTCACTATGCAAAGCTGCTGCTGGATGGGCATGGAGCCACAGTTGTTTATAGAGCTGCTGCCTGGGCATGTGTCTTGGTTACTTTTTTCTCGTTGCTGAGACAAAATACCCAATGCCCAAAATGAAGGAAGGAAAGGTTCATTTAGATTACAGTGCGTGGAGGTCTGAGTCCATATTTGGCTGGTTCTGGGGCAGAGTGGCACATGGCAGAGGGCAAATGTTCATGGCAGCAGAGCACAGCAAAACAACCAGCAAAAAGGAGGAATGGCTGCAAGCAGCCTCTTCTCTTCCCTTACTGTTACAGTTGATACATTGTGTCAACTTGGGGAATCTAGAGGTTTAGCTGAGTGACTCAGGAGGAAGCTGGGTGCTTCCTTTGTAAACATCCTGAGCCTGTGGAAGAGGAGGGCATGGAGCTTGTGAGTGAGGTTCACGACCCCTGGGTGGGGGTAGGTTGTTTACAATGTAGGGGAGAAAAGGAGGCTGCTTGCAGCCATTCTTCCCTTTTGCTCTGGTGGTTTTTGCTGTGCTCTGCTGCCCTGAACAGTTTGCCCTCTGCCATGTGCCACTCTGCCTCTGAAGCAGCCAAGTATGGACTAAACCTCCACAAACTGTAAGCTAAATAAACCTTTCCTTCCTTCATTTTGGGCATTGGGTATTTTGTCTCAGCAACGAGGAAAAAGTAACCAAGACACTTACATTGTAAACAGCTACCCACACCCAGGGGGCTGTAGCTCTCACACAATCTGTGCCTTCCTCTTCCACAGGCTCAGGATGTATACCAAGTAAGCACCCTGGCTTCCTGCTGAGTCACTCAGCCAAACCTCTAGACTCCCAAGTTGACACAACTTGACACAATGTATCAACCATAATGTTCCACCCCTTGTCAACTTGGCAACCAGACACATTTCTTTAAACCAGTTTCCAGATACAAAGACATATATTAGAGCCATAACATTTCCCCCACTAATGGCTAAAGACTGATGCACATCCCTTTATGTAAAAGGCATTTAGTCCATCTGCAAGAGTTGACAAAGTCCTAACAGTTTTCGTTTCTGAAAGTCCAAGTCCCAAGTCTCCTCCAAGATGTAAGGCCAAACTCTTTAGTTACAAGCCGCCATACAAATGAAGTTAAACACTTCCAACATTCAATGGCACAAAATAAACACTACCACTGCAAACCAACAGGGGAATATAGAGCACTGGGACCAAAGCAAGTCCAAAATCCAGCGGGGCTAACACTAAGTCCTGTAATTCCACATCCAGCATCTGAAGCAACATGTTGTACATTGTGAGCTCCAAAGGGCTTGAATAAGTCCACCCCTATGGCACTTCTGGTGGTTACAGCCTCCATGGCTTCTCTCTTAGGCCCGCTTTGCTCCCTCTTGGCAGCTTTCCTTAAATTATCCACGTTCCTGGCTTTTCTGAACTTCTGAGGTCTCCCGTACACATTCTGCTTCACACTCACAGCCTCACATATTGCCCTCTCAGGGGCACACTGCCTGGCCTCCCAGGCCTTCTGAAATCTGGGTGGAAGCCTCTTTAACCTCAGAACTCTTGCATTTTCCTTGCACCGAAAGCCAGGGCCACGTGGATGATGCCAAGGTCTGCTGCCACCTGGAGCAGTAGCCAAACTTTTCTCTCTCTTGGCCATAGGGATCGAGTGCCTGGATCGCTGGGCACACTGAATCCAATGCTGAGGAGCATATTCTCTATGCTGCTGCCATTCTGGAACCTGGTGCAGCCACCGCCGCCATTCTGGAACATGGCACTCTTTGGCTTCCTTCTCAAGGCAAGGTCTCTCACTTTTACAGTTTTGAGGCTGCAAAGGGTGGAGACTTGCTGCTGCTGATGCCATCAGGCCATCTTTTACATTCTCTTGTTCTTTCATAGCAATAGAGATCTCCTCAGCCTTATCTTTGCAGTCCACAGCTTTACTGGAGCTTCCTTTCTGGCCAAACTCACAACATTATAAATCATCCTGCTGGGATCTTTGCTCTTGATTGTCAATATAAATCTGGCTAAAAGCCCCCAACAATAGCCATGCCACTGCCCCAACATTCGACTGCCTTGAAATTTCTTTTGCCAGATTCATCAGTTTGCTGCCGCCCTTAATCTCAGTCTTAGGGAAAGTCTCTGGACATGAGCAAAATGCAGACAAACTGTCTGCGAAGCCATAACATACATCATTTGGAGTCCAACAGCCAATGCAGTCCTTCTTTCCAACAGAAACTTTCCAGACCCAGTCCTTACTGGCAGGATTTCCACTGGCCTTCTGGTCCTCTGAATTCTGACCAGAATCTCCCATATAGAACAGCCAAAGGTGTTCCAGCACATCCCCTTCAGGCGACATCTCTGAACATTTCCAAACTCTTCCCACAAGCAATTTCCAAAGGCTCTTGAATCACATGATCAGGTATAGTCACAGCAACAACCCCACTCCTGGTACCAAATTCTGTCTTGGTTACTTTTTTCTCGTTGCTGAGACAAAATACCCAACACCCAAAATGAAGGAAGGAAAGGTTTATCTAGCTTACAGTGTGTGGAGGTTTCAGTCCATACTTGGCTGGTTCTGAGACAGAGTGGCACATGGCAGAGGGCAAATGCTCATGGCAGCAGACCACAGCAAAACAACCAGCAAAAGGGAGGAATGGCTACAAGCAGCCTCTTCTCTTCCTTACATTGTAAACAGCTACCCCCACCCAGGGGGCGTGTAGCTCTCACACAGTCTCCATGCCTTCCTCTTCCAAAGGCTCAGGATGTATACCAAGTAAGCACCCTGGCTTCCTGCTGAGTCACTCAGCCAAACCTGTAGACTCCCAAGTTAACACAATGTATCAACCATAACAGCATGTGGGGCTGTTGCTGGGCACGTCCTACCAGGGCATGCAGCTGGACATGGTCCCACTGTGGAGTGCATGCAAAAGCACCTGTAAAGAGCAGATCTACCTTAGAGCATGGGCAAGGCCGCCACAAATCATGTGGGGAGGCTGCAGGGGGCATGGCCCCCCCTGCAGGGCCATTTGGTTCTGCTGCGCAGGGCTTGCAGAGATGCCTCGGCCCTGTGGCCCTGCCCCCACCCCATCCCTCTCCCTTGGCGCCACCCCCAATGCCTGCCCTCCAAGAGCCTAGGCCTGACCTAGAAGAGGAATAACAGCCAAGAGTCAGGCTGTTGTTCCAGGTCAATGACATATTGGAAGGCTGGGGCGTGCTACTCACATGAGCACTGAGAGGGTCTCCATACCTGTGGCAAATACGAACTTTGTATCAACACATAGAGACAAGATATACGAAAAATAGCAGTCCTGGAGATGGAGAGATGACAACATATTCTAAGACCTGAGAAACTCCTCCAGTTGTCTCCCAAAACTAATAACTAAACTTAATACACACTGTCAACTACCACAGTGAGCACAAGTCGGGGAGACCTCACACTACTTATGCCCAGCATCAAAGGATTCAAAATGAGGATTCAAACCCTCACAGAGAACATTTTAAAACCTCACCAGGATAAACTTCTGGGAAGATGATGACCGAATAAGCGGCAGAGAAAAATCCTCCCAGAGGATCACCACCCAGACACTGGAATATAGCAACATGAGAAAGACAAGAGGGAGAGAAGTGGGTCCCCTCAACACAGGAAGGATCTGAAATGAGAATTGAAGCCCTCAGAAAGAACAAACAGGGCCTCTCCTGAAGGAAAAGCTTGCAGGGCTGCCATGGCACAGTTACAGGAAGAGGAGGCAGAGAAGGAGGGAGTCACCACTCCATAAACACCCATGGCCAGGTCCCTCATTCCAGCACTTGAAGTTTCAGCTTCAGAGGCCCATGCTCATGGGAGCCTCTCAACTCGGCCAAGGTAGAGTGGAGTTCAAAGAGCTGGTCCAAAGCCAGAGAGGAGAAAACGCAGCCCAGAAAAGAGGCAGTGGCGGTTGGTAGGGGTTGTCAAGCCCAGTGTGAGGATGGAAAGTTACAACAGCCACTGAAGCAGAGTCCCCACTCTGCAGGAACCTTTCTAATCAGTGCCCTGAGGCAAGGCAGAGTCAAAGGAACCAGTACACAGCCCACCACACCCAGCTCTACACCTGCCCCAAGGCTGTGGCCCCCTACCTCTCCACTGTGTGAGCAACTGCCAGCAGAGAGCAGTGGTAGTGACCCCAGGGCCACAGCAATTCCCAGGAATCCAGCCAAACAACAAATGGGAACTGGAGCACAACAGTAAGAGAGCTGCAGATGGAGGTGGACCCCATGGCCCCACGCCCTTCTCACTCCAACACCAAGCAGGAAGCACGAGCTGAGTTACCAGGCTTTAGCTCCCATCCTGAACTCCCTCTCTGAGCATCTCAAGTCTCAGCAGCATGAGCACTCACCACCTGTTCCTGACAGCAACAGAATGAGTTCGCGGGTTTCAGGACTCACCCTAAACTACTAGTATGAGCACTAAGAGGGAATCCATACTGCTTGCATATATGAACCTTGTATGAACCCATAGCATCAAACTACACAAAAAGCAGCAGTCCTGGAGTCTGAGAGACGACAACGTACTCTACACAGAAGACCTGAGAAAATCCTCCAATTCTCTTCTAGAACTAATAACTAAACTTAGTACACACCCTGGACTACCTCAGTGAGCACAGACAGGGGAGACCCCTCGCCACTTGTGCCCAGCATCGTAAATGCACCCGATGCCCAGCTGGAAGGGGCAGGGAGCAGCAGCACTGGAGATCAGGAGGTGGGAGGGGGCGAAGACCTGGAACTAGAGTGCAGACCCAGTTCTCTAGCTGGGTGGGGATAGCCTCCAAAGAGTCATAGACAGCCTGCAGGGAGACACTAGTGGCCTAGGAGGGGACCCTGGGGGCCTCAACAGGGAGCTTAGCAGCCTGAGGGGGTAAGGGAACTCCCTCTGGGCTACATGAAAACCCTGAAGACCTGGACCGGGTCTCTGGGAGCACACTGATGGGGCGGAGCCTGGCAGTCCATGAGGGTGACCTTGTGGAACTGACTGGGCCTCCGGGAGCACCTGGGACCAGGCCCCCGGGAGCACCGCAACAGGGCAGAACCCGATGGTCCGCAGGGAAGAACCCCGTGGACCTGACCGGGCCTCTGGGAGCACCTGGGACTGGGACCCCAGGAGTGCCTCAACAGGGCAGAGCCTGGTGGTCCATGGGTGTGATCCCGTGGACCCAACTGGGCCTCTGGGAGTGCCTTGGACCATGCCCCAGGGAGCACCTTGACAGGGCGGAGCCCAACGATCCTCGGGGGCAGCCCTGTGGACTCAACTGGGTCCCTGGGAGCACCTTGATGGGGCAGAGCCCAGCGGTCATCAGGGGCGACCCTGAGGACCTGACTGGGCCTCCGGGTGCACTGCATCAAGGTGGAGCCTGGCAGTTCATGGGGTAACCTCGCCGACTCGACTGACCCCCCCCATGGCCTTGAGGGCTTGTCAGTGGGGGCTTGACCATAGTGAACCTGGTTCCCTGCCAATCTACTGTCTTTGAGGATGGGTGCTTTTTCACCTCCTGCCATAGCAATCTGTGTGCACCAATGTTTTTACAGTATAATTAGAAACAGCCATGTCTCTTCCCAATGTGAGAGTCCAAGGGAGTAAGTAAACCAAAAAAAAAAAAATACAGTTACTATCACAGGGAAGATGACTGGGTGGGAGAACAACAGAGATGAGGGTGGAGAAAACTGATTAATTGAACAAGCCATCATCTGTATAACTAAGCAACAAATGTGAAGATAACATTATGTAATACAGCATTGAGTGCTAATTCCCTACTAACTTCTCTATAATTTGGTATTTCCTTTATCGTTTTTGTGTTAACAAATGCGAAGATAACATTATGGAATACCAAAAAAATTATGTAATACAGCATCTAGTGCTAATTCCCTACTGTCTCTTCTATAATATTGTATTTTCTTTATTGTTTTTGTGGTTTGTATATCTCCATTTTTGTCTTTAAAATAAAAATAAATTTGAAAAAGATATTTTCACTAAAACTAAGAATGTCTCAGAAATTTTTCATTAATAATAAAGCTAAAAGAGGAAAAAAAAATGTTTTTCTTTGTACCAGCAGAAAGATTTAATGGGAAACAAACCTCCCTTAGTAAATGTAGAGGTAATACTGAAAGCATTAGAACAACTAGAAAACAACAAAGTCACCAGCATCCTCAAATCAAAAATATGTCCAATTGCCCGGGTCAGTTCATATTTGCTATAATTTTTCATTAATAAAGAAAACACAACTCAACCATTTCATCCATGCATCTTAAATTTTAGTGCATCTGTGAATCATAAGGGAGTAGGGGTTAATGTAAATTTGTAGGTGCCCCGCTGAGGGATTCCAATTCAGCAGGTCTAGAAAATCATTTTTTTTTTAAATCACATTTTCATTAAGAGCTCCAGAAGATTCTACGTGGGCTGCCTGTGACAAAACTGTGAAGTAAATTTCCTGGAAGACACGTTCTGTCTTGCCAAAAGTTGTGAGAATTTGATCACAGTTGATCTAAAATCCCATTCCCCAGTCCATAACTCTGGCCACAGTGAGGAGCTGTGGAGGTAACCAGCGTCTCAGCTGAATGGATCCACACCTCTCGAGATTGGGTATGGACGGTCATCCTGGTGCACCCATTGCGATGTCAGTGGAGCTTTTTGTGGCATTTACTTGATAAACACTTGGCCAGGCCTGAGCCTCCTGGACCACTGACCTACTCCGTGTAACCTGGCTGCTCCTTCTTTATCCCGTGAGGGACACGTCGACCTGGTTCTCCTGTCATCACTAACAGATACAAACCTGAGGAATCACGGGGCAAGGTGAGATCCCCTGGTGTGAAAATAGCCGAGACGCCCTTCTCCCCAGAGCTTTGACAAACCACGCCCTTGCCCCGCCCCACATGCCAAACTTCCTCTTCCCGAGGATTTCAGCACTGCCCACTCAACTCTGTGAGCTAGAAAATTGGTTCCTATCAGTTTTCAGGTCCCATCAAGTCTACTTCAAAGTTCACTTTGTTGATTTCCATCTTGCTGATTTCAACTGAGTCATTTCATTTGCTTTATTCTTTTCCTTTTGAATAGTGGCATGTGTGAGTATTGAGCACATCATGAGCTCAGCACTAGAGAAATGGGACCCGAAGGCGGTTTTTAGGTAGGGAAGAGAAATCGTGCTGAGTCAGTCAGCAGAGAGAAAGGAAAAGAAAAGCAGAATCAAATTACTCAAACCATTTTATTCCAATGAATTTGGTTCCAATTCCATCTAGGGAACTTTGGATGCTGTGTCAGAATTTTGAGGCTTGCATCACAGAACATCATATGATCCTCTAGTTACTATTTATTTACTTATAATACAAGTTCAGCAAAGGAGAGGAGGTTATTTTGTAAAAAGAACGAACATGCAATGCCCACTCTACAGATCAGCCATGTCTTGATTTCAGATTAACAAACACACTCAAGGACTTAATCAGCAGTAACCTGGTTCCTGGTTTACCTAGAGGGATGTAGTGTGTGCTACACAGCTTGTCAGCCTAATGGCATTAGAAACGCCTTCATCAGGACTTTTTATAAAAGCCTAGGTGCTACTTCTCAGTAGAATATGCCTCACTGTAAGACAAGACCACAGGGGTGGATGGGGGCCATCCTAGGATGGGAAACCCTCATACATAACAAGAGCCACATCTTTTAAAAGCCAGCTAAGGGGCACATTCAGTTTCAAGTGCCATACACAAAATCCAAGGTCTGTGTTCCTGTACAAGTTGCACACAGGGAGATGTTTTGAATTGATTTGGGACTCTAAGGCAGCCATAACAGCATAACTAACGGCATTAGGAAAGAGGACTCCTGGAGCTGCTTCAGAGATGGTGAGAATAATGGGATAAGCGTATTCTAAGTGAGGGAGAGGATTTTGAGGGGGATAAATGGTAATGTGTCTTCTGTGATAATTTTTTTAAAAAATTAAACATAGACCATATTTTTTTATCATGCCTTTTACATTTAAATTATTGTTCAAAGGAGATGGAATAGTAGAGTCCTAGAATGCAAAGATTCATACTAGAAATACTCTTGGAGCAAGTATTCAAATAAAAGGGGAATCAAATCAATTAATCATTACAACAGGAATATGGCAATATGGGTGACTTGTCAAATTCAGGACCAGATGTATTTTGTAAGGGGCTAAATGTGAGTATACCTCCAAACCTAAAAATATGCACTGGAGCTGAGAGAGTGGCTTGTGTATTCTTTGTATGCATGAGGCCCTGGACCAATCCTCAGTACCATGCACACGCAAACACACACACACATGTACGGAGAGAGAGAGAGAGAGAGAGAGATGGCATTTGGTAAGGGAAAGACAAAATCAAAGGGAACATAATACTTTAAGGAACTTGTGAGCAAAATATAAATAATAAAATATTTAAGAACTTTATAAAAGGTAAATAAACAAAAGTGTGTGTAAAGCCAGCTGGTTGGGAAGGCTGGGTGCAAGGAAGAGGGAAAGAAGACGGCCGGTGGACTCAGGGACGTGGTGGATAGGGGGAAGGACTTCTAATGTTCTATAGCACAGCAAGTAACATGACAGGACACTATTAATAACATATTTAATATAGGTAATAGGGGTTTTTATTTATTTGTTTTTGTTTTTACAGTGCCAGCAATCAAACCCAAGGTCTTCTACAAGCTAGACAAGTGTTCTCCCCTGGAGTTACACCCTGGTCCCTTTGGGAGGATTTTGATTATACACAACCCAATGTTTGAGACAAGGGATATGTCAATTATCAATTTTATCTCATCAATACACAATACACAAATATCACATTATACCCTATACATATATATAATTATCATGAATCAATTAAAACTTTAAAAATCCAAGGCAATCATCATAAGAATCAGTAAGTACAATTTCTAATCAGTATAAAAAAGTTTATCTATCAAATAGAAAGCAAGAAAAAGGAAGAAACTGTACCTTCAAAACAAAATGTGAAATTAGTTACATAAATAAATCTTAATACATCAGCAGTGTCCAGTTAAAAGACAGAGGCTTTAAAAGTGGGGCAAATAAAAGAACCAAGCTAGATGCAATTTCCAACAAATAATTTGATAGCAGAAAAACATACAAAGATTGACATTAAAAGGAGAGAAAAAAAGATTTACATGGTGGAAATATGATGTAAAATTTAGGCAACAATCTCAATACATGATAAAATAGAACTAAAGGTTAAAAATAAAGTACCTAAATGATAAAAGACATTTATAAAACTTAAAAAAGAAACAATAAAACTAAACAATACAGTAATCATAAATACATGCACACTCAACAACAGTCTAATAATTTATTACAATTATCACAATTAACAATTGAAATATTACAGGTGGAGGTTGATTTTCTTTAAAAAACTGCAATTGATGATTATAAGAAATGTCTTTCAAAAACTTGTACATATTCTAGACCAAAAAGCAGAGCTCTCAAAGAACAAAATTATTTAATTTCAAGTTTATAAATAAGAAACTGATAAACTCTTCCAGATTACAAATCGCTAGGGAGATGAAAGCTTTCTGGAATGCATAATTCTGAGTTGCAAGAAAGGAAGTCGGGACTAGGGAGGAAATGACAATCTTTATTGGGAAAATTCATGAAATTTGAATATGTTATGGATCAGACAATAGTACTAGACCCAAATTAAATTTCCTGAATCTGATCCTTCTCCTGTGTTTATGTAGGAGAATGTCCTTGTTCTTAGGACATTCAAACAGAAAACAGGCACAGTGTCTGCATCTAACTCTAAAATGGTTAAGAAACACCATTTAGAGGGATATGGAGAAAAAAATAAACCAAGTAGGGCAAAACGGTAAGAAGTTTTGAATTTGGATAGTGGACATAAGAATTCTTTGTCCTGTTGTCTTGGTTATTTTTTTCTCGTTGCTGAGACAAAATACCCAACGCCCAAAATGAAGGAAGGAAAGGTTTATTTAGCTTACAGTTTGTGGAGGTTTTTGCCCCTACTTGGCTGGTTCTGAGGCAGAGTGGAGCAAGGCAGAGGGCAAATTGTTTAGGGCAGCAGAGCACAGCAAAAACCACCAAAACAAAAGGAAAAAATGTCAGGCAAGCAGCCTCTTTCCTCTACCTTATAAACAGCCTGCCCCCACCCAGGGGGCGTGTAGCTCCCACACAGTCTCCATGCCCTCCTCTTCTACAGGCTCTAGATATATACAAAGTAAGCACCCTGGCTTCCTGCTAAATCACAGTTAACCTTTTAAACTTCCCAAATTAACACAATAAACAACATCCTAAAAGGATAAGGGCATGTCCTTTTTATCCCAAGATCTACAACTGCTGAGTTACTCAGCTAAACCTCCAGACTCCCCAAGTTGACACAATGTATCAACCATAACAACTGTTGTAACTTTCCTATAAATTTTGAAATTTTTCAAAATAAAAAATCTTTAAATGCCATCACCTTTGAGTAAAAATAAAAATATAAAAAACATACAGAGTACTTAGAACTAAATAAAGATTAAAATACTACAAATGAAAGTGTAGTAGATCTGATTAAAGCAGAACTGAGGGGGAAGTTTTTTACCTTTAATACACTTAACAGGAAACAAAAAAGAAAGTTAGGTGAGTTAAGCATTTAGTTCATAAGTTAGGTAAAGAGGAACAGAGCAAACTCAAGGAAATGATAAAGATAAAAATAGAGATCAATAAAATAGAGAACTAAAAGTAATAAAAGAGATGAATGAAAACGAAAGCTGTGCTTTAAAAAGATATTTACACATGTGGTTCTGGGGAATAGAATAGAGCATAAAATTTGTTTTCTGTATAGAGCAATTTTTATTACAAAACAAACAAGGAAATAGCAGAAAAGCAAGTTTTATATCTGTGCTTCATAAAAGTATATACAACACCCCAGGTAAAAAATTAACTGAACAAACCCAACAGGAATATGGAACTGTATGATGCTCCAATAGGATTTAGGCTTGGCATGTAAAGATGTTTAATATAAAAAAACTCAATATAACTCACTATATTAGGGCATGAAGAAAGCAAATTAGACGTGGTAAAATAAGGCAGTGCTAGAGAACTAGTTACAGGTCAATGTCTATTTATGTTTTCTCTTTTTTCAAATATGAATAAAGGTTGCCAAAATATAGTTGTAAGGAGGAATTAGTTCTACTGTTCTGTGCACAGTAGGGCAACTATAGTTCACAACAACAACTTCCATATATTTTGTAAAGAACTAGAAGAGAGAAGTAGGAAGTGTCTCAACACAAGAAATGGTGTTTAATGAGATGAAATGCTAGTGACTCTGGCGTGATCATTACATGTCGTGTACCTGTATCAAATTATCATACTGTACTCTATGAATAAGGACAATTATTATATGCCAAGTAAACAGAAACACGTAGACCTGGCATGATGGCACACGCCTGCAACCCTATCACTCTGGAAGGCTGAGGTAGGAGAATGGAGAGTTCAAGCCCAGCCTGGGCAACTTATGACTTAGAAAGACCCTATCAGAAAAGAAAAAGAAGACTTGGACAGCTGGGGGTGAGAAGAAACCCGCTAGGTCCTCCGGATCGGGAGAACCACCCAGTAATGAGTGCTCCAGGCTCTCTTTTGTCTCACATCTCCCAGACTTGGAGCTGAAGAAACTGCAGACTTGGAACAGCAGCACAAACAGGAAAAGTTCCAACAGCTGCAGCAAAAAGCCTGATATCACTGGCCACGACCAGGACAGAGGCAGCCCCCCGGAGACAGGAAATAGCTGCTGGGCTCCAGGCAAACCCTCCCCGTAACTGTTACTCCACTCCTGCTCACGCCAGAAAGACCACATGTGAAGCCTAGACGTCCACCCTCCAAGGCGGTACCCAGGCCCAGAACTCACCCACAGTGGTGCCCAAGAAGACCGGTGCGGAACCCCCAAGCTTGGTTTCAGCAAACCAGTAATGAGGCCCCTGTCTCTCTGGGATATACGTGGAGACGGGGAAGATCACCCACTCAGCAGTACTGAAAACGACTACACGTGATCTCTAAACAAAATGGAAGTGATAAATCGGTAATCTGAAGCACAAAGAAAGAAGAACAAGGTAAACAATGTACAGATAAATACAGTATTTCTATTATTCTTTTGTTTTCTAAATTAGGCTTGATGGTTAAAGTAAAAATCACAACACTGCCTGACATTGTTCTAAATGCATGTAGAAACCTCCTACCTGTAGGAGCTGAGGGAGGAGGACAAATAAAAAAAAATTTAAAAATTTAAAAAATATATATATATATAAGAAATGTTTAAGATAGTCACATAAGTGGAATAAAAGGATGAAATGTAAAGAAAAGTACGTTTTCTACAATGTAGTAGTAAGCAATGACACCAGCAGACTGTGACAAGTAACAAGAAAAAAATATATATATATACACACACACACACACACATATATATATATATACACACACACACACAGAAACTACTATAACCAAATTAAAAATGAAATTATAAAAAATGTTTAGGTAAGTCATAGATAAATACAAAGAACAAATGAAAAATATAGACAGTAAGCAGGGTATACAAATAAAATTTGTGAGACATGGTGTTGTGAGCTTGTGTTATGGTTGATACATTGTGTCAACTTGGGGAGTCTGGAGGTTTGGCTGAGTGACTCAGCAGGAAGCCAGGGTGCTTACTTTGTACACATCCTGAGCCTGTGGAAGAGGAGGGCATGGAGACTGTGTGAGAGGTTCACGACCCCTGGGTGGGGGTGGGCTGTTTACAATGTAAGGGAAGGAAAGGCTGCTTGCAGCCATTCCTCCCTTTTGCTGGTTGTTTTTGCTGTGCTCTGCTGCCCTGAACAGTTTGCCCTCTGCCATGTGCCACTCTACCTCAGAACCAGCCAAGTATGGACTCAGACCTCCACAAACTGTAAGCTAAATAAACCTTTCCTTCCTTCATTTTAGGCATTGGGTATTTTGTCTCAGCAACAAGATAAAAATAACCATGACAGCTTGTAATACCAGAACTCGGGAGGCCAAGGCAGGAGGATCCCAAGTTCGAGGCCAGCCTGAGCTACATAGAGAGACCCTGTCTCAAAAAAACCAAAAGAATAATAATAACGGTGACAACCTGAGAAAATTAAGCTGTACTGTATTGCTACAGGCTTCACTGTGTCCCAGAAATTCATGTACTGAAGCCCTAATCCACAGTGGGATTGTCTTAGGAGATGTTGCACAACATTTCAGAAGCCATTCAGGTGAAAGTCCTATGAGTCTGGCCCTGATAGGGGTGGTACCCTTTACTAACCGGAAGGAAGACCAGGGTGTCTCTCTCTCCCACCCAGCCAACCACGTGAGGGCAGTGAGAAGGTGGCAACTCTGCAAGCCAGGAAAGCCCTCAGCAGGAGCCTAGTGTTGCCACCTGGATCTCAGACTTCTGGACTCCAGAACCATGACAAAATAAATTTCTGTTATTGAAATAACCCAGTCTATAGCATCTGATATAGCAACCAAGCAAACTAGTGCATTTATCAGTAACTACATTAAATGCAAATAGCCTAAGTACAACAATTAAAAGACAGAGGTTGGCAGTGTATTTTTAAAAGATGAGACAAAGACACACTACAAGAAATCTGGCTCAAATAAGCAATTATAGTTCAAAATAGGCAAAGTTAAAGGGCAGAAATAAGTCACACAATCATTAATCAAAGGAAAATAAGAGTGCATATACTGCTGTCAGACAAAGCAAATGCCAGAGCAAAGGAAATTACCAGAGAAAGAAATGAAAGGATCAATCTACCACGAAGACATGGCAGTCATAGTGTCTATGCACAACCCAGAGCTGCGAAGCATGTGAAGCACACAGAACCGAAAGAAGAAAGAGATAAACCCACAATTATAAATGGAGACTTCAGCACAGGTCTCATGACTGCTAGTAGAACCAGACAGAAACTCAGCAAGCACATAGAAAAATTCAACAAGACATTTGTCCCAGAGGAAAAAGTATTTCTGTCCACATAAAAGCCTATGTGTATGTGTTTATAGCAGCTTGATTGATATTAGTCAAAAACTGGAAACAGCCCGGATGTCTGTAATGGGTGAGTGGTTAAATAAATTGCGCTACTGCTGTACCACGGAGGGAGCTCAGTAATATGGTATTATTGATTAATATATGCAACAATCTTGTATAGTCTCCAGGAAAGTGTTCTGAGAAGAAAAGCAGTCCGTCCTCACAGATTAGATACTCTATGTTCCAATTTAGAAATATGTTGCTTTGAAGTGATAAACTTTTATCTCAAAGTGACACAATTGAAGAAACGGAGCACAGCTCAGTCATGCTGGACATCGAGGAGAGGCAGGGTGTGGGTGAGCAGCTAGCAGAGGGCAGGGCAAGGGGCTGCGCAATGATACGGGGTCTGGATCTTGACTGCATCGTTGTACCCTGGCTGTGACACTGCAGTTTTCAAATGGAGCTATCAGAGGAGGCCAGACGGAGGGTGCACATGATCTGCCCATAGTCTTTCTTACAACTGTATCTGAATCTACAATACTGCAAATAAAAATTTTTAATTAAAAAATCTATAGCAATACTTAATCAACAACATTGACATGTATTTCCTTTAAAAAAAAAAAAAAACTGGCTGGGTGTAGTGGCTCATGCCTGTAATCCCAGCGCTCTTGAGGTTGAGACAGGAGGGTCACTGCAAGTTCAAGGCCAGCCTGGGCTACTTAGTAAAACCCTATCTCCAAACAACAACAATAAAAGGATGCTTGTTATTACCCTACTGTTTGACACAGCACTGGAGATCCTACTCAGTGATGTTAAAAATAAAACTAAGACTTTTAAAAATTATAGAGAAAGGAAAAACTCATTGTTTGCCAATGAGACCTGGCCTAGTGGCTCACAGCTGTAACCCCAGTTACTCAGGAGGCTGAGGCAGAAGGATGACAAGCTCAAGGCCAGCCTGGGCAACTTAGCAAGACCCTGTCTCAAAATGAAAAGTAACCAGGACTAGAGTGTAGCTCAGCAGCACAGCACTTGTCTGGCCAACCTGAGGCCCCGGATTCACTCCCTAGCACCCTCACCACACAGCCCCCACAAAGATTTTTACAAACAGCCAACAAACACATGAATAGATACTCAACATCATTAATCAGTGGAGAAATGCAACTCAACACCATATTGAGAATCAACTCACACCTATTAGGGTGTTTGCTCTGAGAAAGAGAAAAAGAGGGTATGAGGGAAGGACAGAGGAGGGAAGGAGGGAGGGAGGGAGGGAGGGAGGGAGAGAGAGAGGAGCGGAAGAGAAGGAAGAAAGAAAATAAGTAAAATAAGCATAGGTAAGGATGCGGAGAAGTTAGAACCTTCATGCCCTGCTGGTGGAATTGCATAATGGTGCAAGTGCTATGCAAAAAAGCATGGGAACATCTCAAAAAAATTGAAACATGGCACTATCTTATGATCCAGAAACCCCACTTCTGCGTGTAAACCCACAAACACTGAAAGCAGGACCTCGGCACACATCTGCACACTGTGCTCATAGCAGCCTATTCAGAATAGCCAAGAGGTGGAACCAAAGCAAATGCCGTGGGCAGATGAATGCGCGAACAAATACGGTCTGCACGTACCACGGAACATTATTTAGTCTTCAAAGGATGGAAATATCATCACAATCTATGACACGGATGAGCTTTAAGGGTATCACACTAAGTAAAATAAACCAGTCTCAAGAAAACAAAGCCTTCACAGTTATATGAGGTCATGAAGTAGTCAAGTTCATAGAAGCAGAAAGCAGAATGACGATTTCCAGGACGGGGCTGATGAAAACACAGGAAGTTGTCTAACAATAAAGCTCCAGTTTTGCAAGATGAAAAGGTTGTGGAGATTGATTGCATGGAAATTTGAGTACACTTAAAACTGCTGAACTGCACGCTGTAAAATGGGTAAGAGGTACATTCGTTATGTGTTTTTACCATAATTTTTAAAAAATTGGTTATTTTTCTGTTCACCAGGAAAAGATTGAAAAGTAAAATTACAAAAACATGCAATAGCAGCAAAAGCTATAAGATTTCTAAAAATTAGCTGAGCCTACAAAGAACCACTATGAAAAAGTAAATTTCAAAAGCCGTAATATCGAACCAATAAACTAGTAAATGGGGAAATAGCCTCTGCTCTTGTGCAATTACTTAATATAGAAAGAAATCAATTAACCTCAAATTGCTTTGCAAATTCAGTATAACTTCAATCAAAATTCCACATTGACAATGTATTAACCATTGTTAACCTCCCATTACCTTGTTTAGAAATTTTATTTTTTCTCTTTAAAATTAAAAAAAACTCACATTGAGGAATTCAATAAGCTTACTGTACAATGTGTATGAAAGGTGTAAATGTGTATGAAAAAATAAACAAAGACCCACAACGAGTTACACATGCATGGTGGGGAGGGCACAGCGTACATCCCAGCGTCCCCGGGAACAGGCTTCGAACTTCCTCTTCTGCTTAGTTTTCATCTCTGACCGAGGTCAAGGAGGCCCACGTTTTGTACCTCTGCGCCCTGCCCCTGGCAACCTTCGCTTCTTTCCTTTGTGTTGAGAGTGCGCTGTCCCCGCACCTGCTGCACACTGCCTTCCGCCCGCTCCACCTGGAGTACATCACCGAGCGGGCCAAGTGGCCAGGATAGGCTCCACCTGCCTTCCCCATCAGCCTGAGAGCAGACAGAGGGCAGGATAAGGTTAGAGTTACCCTGTCTGCACTCACCTTGAGCTGGCCCAAGACTGAAGTCCCTCGACTGACTGAAGGTACTGCTCCCAGCAAGGTATCCACAGTACAGTACTTGCTCCCCCGCAAATTCTGGCACCCCTAGCCTGTCCCTGGCTGCCACCAGCTCCAGATTACAGAACCAGGCTACTGTACGCCACCCATTTCTTTGTAGATATTTCCTTGTACATTAATTCTCCTTGAACTATCCTACCTTGAGTATGTCATCTAGTTTTATTTGTTTGTTTGTTTTGGGATATGGGGTTTTTGTTTTATTTCTGTGTTTTTGAGACAAGGTCTCGCTATGCAGTTCAGGCTGACCTTAAACTCACTTTGTAGCCTAGGCTGGCCTTGAGCTCAAGGCAATCCTCCTGCCTCAGTCTCCCGAGTGCTGTGATTATAGGCGTGCGTCACCACACCTGGCCTGCCATCTGGTTTTTGAGGAGATTCAAGTAAGACAAAAGTCATTTCTTCATTCTCCATTGGCCAGGAGCTCCCCAAAGCCTCCTGTGAAGTGGAAGAGGAAGGGTCTGGGAGGACACGCTGTGAGTTTGGTGCCTCTCCCCGCCTCGGGAGGCCCTGGGGACGGTCTGCCTGAAGAAGGCCAGGAAACACTATGCCTCACTTCAGCACAGCTTGGGGGCTCTAAGGAATGGCAGGCACTCTCTCCCAGTGCAAAGTGGGGTGGGGTAGAACTCCACCCTCACCTGTCCTCAGATTTGCCCAGTTTTACTTTGGGAGCAGAGTTACTTATCATGTTGTCTAAAAACACTTGTGCTGAAATTGTTCATCCTTGTCTATTTCCTTTCACATGATTGTGAGCACGGGCAGGGAGACAGCAAGAACCTGGGGCCTGAAACTGTGTTCCCCTTCAGCAAAGTCTCAGGCTGAGCCATCCCATGTATTTGGGTTTTCTTTCCACTTTCCCTAATGGTTAAAGGAGAGCCTCAAACGTGGGGTCGACACCTTTCTCTAAGGCATTGTTATCTCCCCAAGAGTTATAGGATGTTCCTGCCCTGAGCATAGGCTCAGATCTCAGCTCTCTCATGCATGGGGAGATAGTCTGGCTCGAGCACCCTTAACGTCAACACATGTTTTCTTTTTTGGGGGGTACTGGGAATTTAATTCAAGACCTTATACTTGCCAAGCAAGGCACTGTGCCACTGAGCTACATCCCCAGCAAGCCAACTCATCGTGAAGTTCAGCTTCTAAATGAACAAGACATGAGAGGTGGAGAACCATTCATGTGCTAGTGGGATTAGGTGTAACACAAAAGCCTCTCTCTCTGTTTCTCTCTCCTTCTCTTCTCCCACCCATCCCTCCTCTTGCCCTCTTTCTCCCTCTTTCCTACTCTCACCCTCTCTGCCTCATGCACACAGACAGCCACCCTCCTTTTTGGGGCACCTGATCAGGTACTGCACTCCACTCCCCTCACACAAACAATCTGAGAGTCAGCCCATCATTACCCATCTTCCACCTCCCTTCCAGGCAGCATTCTTTCCACTGTATATTGGCAATGTAATTCCATTTTATACTCAAAGAAAATTTAGCTTTCTGGATCCCAGGACACTTGCACAGCACTTTTTCCTGTTTAGCACCTGAAAAGAGACACCCTTTCCTAAGGCAAGCGTAAGATTTCCCTGTAAGAATAATCTTCATGGGTAATCTTATGGCGTGAGTGGACTGGAAACTGTCCAATTAGCTGACTATCTCCTTCCCAAGGACTCTCTCCCTTTGATCCCCTCTGCTGTGTTCAGACCCATCATATGTATGGATTCAGCTTCAGAACTGCCCAGGTATAGTCAAGACGTAAAGCCCTACCCCAAGTTCAAAAGGAACTTGCTTCCTCAGACAACCAAAACCAAAACCAAGACCGGTGAATGAAAATGTAACAGAGAACCAGGAAACTTTTGCAGGGATTAATTTCGATCCCATACTTAGCCGTTAGCTTCCCCAGCACACACCGCTCTGTTTCTTCCCTCCTCTGTGGCCAGGCGCAGAGAATGGCCATTTGAACTCAGGAGTATTTTCCCTCCCACCGACTTCTCCCATAAACTCTTTGTAGAAGCGATGCCCTGCCACGAACATCCTTCCAAGGAAACCAAGGATGTGGTGGAGATCAAGTCATTGATTAGAAAAACACTGAGCATCTTTGGACATCCAGTTTGCATGAACGGCCCTCCCCCCACTCTCCCTCCAGGTCCACAGGCAAAGAAACAGTCTAAGGACAGAAAGCTGTCATGCCTGTGAACACCATGCCACCCACCTACACCTAGCTTGGTAAGAGCCCACAGGAGGTTCTACATGCGATCTGCCCCCTGATTCCTTTCGCTGGCCCATCAGTTGCTAATCTCCCACGTCCCTAGGTCAGCACTCACACACAGACATGCGCCCATCACCCTTCTTTCTCCCTCCACAATCTGTGTTAGGAAGTGCTTTGCACCTTTTTTTTTTCTTCATGTCTTTGTTTTTTTTTTTTTTGCTGGCAGTTGAGTTCCCAACTCTAATTCCAAAAGCAGTTCCACAGCCCCAATTTCTGTGCGCAGCAGTTATCTCCCCTGGGAAACAAATGGCACCAGATGCTGTGCTCCCCTATGCAGGGGAAATTTATCCCCCGACAGCAGGTGTCCCTCGGATTAGGGGTAGAAGAGGATGGAAAGGCTGCCGTTCAGAGAGGTGTCACTCGCTTGCATGAGGGTCTTCAGAATAAAGTGTTCTGCTTACTTCTAGCTCAGTTAGATAAACTCCCTAAAAAGAATTTATCCTTTGACCTTGGGTGAGTTATTTAACCTCTCCACCTCACCTCTTTGGTCTGTGACACAGAGGAAATAATCAGTTCCTTATGGGGGTCACTGTGGAAAAAGAATGCGATGCAAACATGCAGCACGTGGCCCAGGGCTGAGGACATGACAAGCACTGGGCCACATGCCCTTCCCAGTTAGGGTGCGGAAGGAACAACTCGCTGGGACTCAGAGATCTGAAATCAATCGCTGAATCCTGGCTTCCGTTCTCCCTTTTTTTCCCCAGGGCTCTACCACTGAGCTACACCCCCAACTCTTCGAGCCTGACTCTCTGCAGGGCTGCCTCAGGGTTGTAATAAAGATCAAATAATATAACGTGCAGAGCCAGGTGTGGCGGCATCCGTCTTTAATCCCAGCACTCGGGAGGCTGAGGCAGCAGGATTGCCACTGGTTCATCAAGGCCAGACTGCGCTACTTCGCAAGACCGTCTCTAAAAAAATACTACTACTACTAAAAATAATTAATAATAATGCACATAAAGCACCTGGCATGCTGCCTGGCCCAGAATGTTGAATAACTGATGGCAGCTAATTTCACCATTGTGGATTCAGTATTTGCTGGGCACGTTCTGAGCCGCGTGCAATTATGAACTCATTTAATCCTCGTAAGAGCCTGTATGGTCTGAGTAAGCTCCTGGACCCCTTCCTCTTCCCTACTCTGACTCCACTCCGAGACCTTTTGCTTTCTTCTTGTGAGTTATAACTGCAAAAACTGCCCCACTTCTGCTGTGTCTAGATGAGAAATGGGAGGAGGAGGTGCTGACTCTTCACTCAAGCAGCAGAGTGTCAACCCCGCCCCTTCTTTCTGTGTCCTTCCGCCAGGGCCCCAGGAGAAGACACATGGAAAACCAACAGTTCCTCCAGAGTTTATTCCTCAGGGATGATCACCACCGACTCAGTCCTCTGCAGCACAGTGGGGCCCCCAGGAGAGTTCCCTCCTCATTATATTCACCCCAGAAATACAACCGTGGACTATATGTGGGGGAACTTGTTCCCAGGAATGTGTTGCTGCAGTTTACATAGAGGGATCAGGGAGATTCAAAGAACTGGGCAGAGGAACCTTAGGATCCAAGAATATACGGAGAGATTTCAGATGGGGAAGGGGTGCATGGCAGCATCATTAAGAATTTGAATCCCTTTCTCACTTGAAATTGTAGGATTCTGGCCCTAGGAAATGTGTCGTTCTGCAAAAGAAATAGACAGGAGATGATGATAATAACCCAAAGTAACCATCATTTTTCTCTGTGAGTATCCCACGCCAAAGTCTTAGTGCAGCGATGTTGAAAATTCTAGGTCACCAACAACTAGTACGCCACAGCTCCCCCCCATAGACACTCCACTGGAGAGAAGAGTCTGCAGCGTCTCCTTTCTCCCCGCTCCTAGCCCTAGATGCGACTACAGCCTCTTAAATTGCTTCACTGGATCTTCGCAGCAGCAAACCCCTACTCTAAGCACCACTAACTGAACCCAACACTGACCCTTAACCCTCGTCCCCTCTGAAGGGCCAGTGGGCAAAGAGAGCAACAGAGACTTTACCTTCAGGATAAATGGATCCAGGCAGGAGAGTGTAGCCTAGGAGAGGAAATGCTTGATTAGACCAATGAAAATACCCAGCATTATTCACAGCAAATAGGGTATGAATGAGAGAATCGATCACGAACAGGACAGGAGCGAAGACCAGGAACAAGAGTGGAGACGGGAGGGAACCCAAGGGGTCACTCACCGGAAGAGGCCGCCTTCCGCCAGCTGATCAAGCCGACAAAGAAGATAAAGAGGCCCGAGCCCAGAGCCACCACAGACAGAGAAACCTTCACTTTCTGCACGGGGGACAGCCCGGGAGCTGCAAAAGATTAGAAACTTACTAGAACCAATCTCTGTGGTTTGCCATCAGAGCAACTCAGTGTACAGCAGCCTCCACTTAAATGTTCTAAGGTCCTCTGTTGCCGCCCAGCTGTCCATCTCTCACCAGCTTGCTCCTAAGGAAATGGCTTTCTTCAGAGCCATTCTCTGTGAGCCTCTATGCCTAGGGCACCCTGGCGAGCCTACCTCTCCGGTCACCTCCCAGCTTCCACTTTCTTTCTAATATGGTTGTGTAGCAGAAAATGCTCCCCCCCCCCGGCCAACCAGCCAGTACACTTCCGTTTATTAGTTGACCAGGTAACAGTTCCTGTTCCTATTCTGGTTGCTTCTGCCTCTTAGAAACATCTAGTCCCTGTGATGCATAGCTGGTTGCTATGATGCACATTGTAAGAACCAATCCCCAATTGACAAGCCATTCTGCCTCTGCACTTCCTGCTTGCTTATCCCATATAAGCCCAAGACCACCAGAGATGGGGGTCTCATATTCTGGGAATGATCCCAGTCATTCTGCCCGTCAATGTAAATAAATCTGCCTCCAAATCCCGGGTGTTGTTAGTGTTTCTGCTTGTCATTGCAATGGGATCTCTCCTAGCATCCTTCCCTTCCTTCATTCCGGGCAACCTCACCAGCTTAAGGGCTTCCTCATGCCTCTGCCCTTTGCTCCCTGGTGGCTGACAAGGTTTGCTCCCTTACTTGCTCCATCTGAGGAGTTTCCTGGTAAAGTGTCTTCCCGCCACACTCTGTTCCTGACCTCCAATAGTTCCACTTGGTGACCTGCGCTAATACTTGTCTTTCACACCCAAACTTCCCATGGGTCCTCTGAGGGTTTGCCCCCATCCTGCTCCACTTGCTAGCATTGATTCTATTCTGAATCGTGTCCCACCTGGATTCTTTTCCCACGGTAAAATGAGTGCTCCATCACCAAGGAAGACTCCCTGCACACTCTGTAGAGATTTGCCCAGGAGAACTCAAGTGAGCATGGAGTTCCACTGTCTTCCGGTTCCCTGGCTCCTCCCAGCTGTTCCGCAAAATACAACAGCCCGGTCTCAGCAGCCAGGCAGGGGTCCTGCTTCCTGGCTTCTTTTCCCTTCCTCATCTCTTCGTTTTTCCCCCAAGTCATCCCCGAATCTGTGTCCAGCTTTTCTCGTTACCTTTCACTACTCCCAATCTTGCGGTTCAAACAGTGGCAATGAGTTCTTCATGCAGTATCCCCTAAGCACTCCCACCACGGTTTTCCTGCCCTAGCGAGCTCAGTAGAGCAGCCCAAACCTAACGCTGCCCCACACCGGAAGAAATCCCCCTACTCTGCCACCTTCATTTATCTTTAACACCTGCCCCCGAACTGACAGCAAAATCACTGGATCCGAGGGCATTTCAGTGTTGGATTCTAAAAATGCTGTTACCAAACCTACATCCTCTTTCTGGGACAACCTCCTCTCTTCCCACCTCAACACAGATACAGCGACAGCAACCACACCGCAACCATGGCAACACAATGCCTGGCTCTTCCCGTTCCCTTCTCCCGCTGCCCGTCCCTGGTCAGAAGCCCTCTGTGATTTCCTGACTCACTTCCGCCTCCCAGCACCTCCCTCTCTACCATCGACCACGTATCTGCCCACGTGTCACGCCCTCTGCCTAAACACTGATGCCCCTCTGTCAACCACCGTCTCCAGGGAGCTCTCAACTTTAACCCGAGTTCCTCCCATCTGCCACCGCTTACTCCAGTCCTGATAAATGGGCTCAGAAGCGCCAGCGTGCTGCACCGCGCAGGTGTAGACGTCCCCATAGGAAGGGGTTAAAGCTAAATGAGAAACAGTCTGGTAGGTCCAGTCTCCATTGGGCTGGGCAGTCTTCGGGAGGCTGCTGTGAGGGGGGACAAGTTGCCCATTCTTCATCCATGTGATGGTCGCCTCAGCAGGATAGAAGCCCCACACGTAGCAGGCCAGCATCACGGGCTCCCTGGTGTTAAAAGGAGTGGTTTGGGCTACTTGCACCGATGGTGGTTCTGCACAGGAGAAAAACGTAATCGGGAATGAAGGTGGGTTCTGGCTTTCTCTCCGACTTCACTCCTTCCCTGTTTCAACTCCTCAGGCATGTTGCCAGCCTGCTTTCCACACTGGTCCCCCCTGCTGAGCTACCACCCAAAAGGGAAGAGCCGCAGTTCCTCCTGCTTCTCTGTTTCTTCCCTCTCCTGCGCCTTCATTGCCCCTATTTCTTTTTTCTCTTTTACAATTGTTTCATCACGATTGGTAAATGCCAGGTCTGGCCTGAAAGTTCTTTCACAATCATTGTGTCCATTTCACGTGCAATAGCTTCAGAGTACATAAAGCACAAGGCAATCCAAGACTGCAAGGGGGCGAGGGGGCTCCTAAATCCTGTTGCACAAACCGATCTGTTAAACAAAGCTTCTCCTTGGACAGTTTAAGGAAACAAGCCTAACTCTCTTAAATGTGGAATTAGTGTAATTCAAAGTAATGAGGTTGCTAGTACTGCCATCTTTTATTAATTGGTTCTCTTAGATGACCTTTCTGCTTGCCTCTAATTTGGTATTTTTCAGACAAAATCTTAAACAAAAATCCAATAAGTTATGTTAAAATCCCTAGCCTGCAAGCACATCTATTTCCACCCAGTGGATCTGGCATGGTACCCAGGAGCTTGGCTTTTTAAAAAGTACTTCCCGCAGAGCATTCTGAGAAAAAGGGCTCAGAAACTGCATCTTAAGACATACTACTTTGCCCTCTGCAAATCTTCAAGATTACTTTTACAAACCTCAAGGTATTATCACTGCAAGGCATTCAGGGACAGAGTACGTGCCAGAATTCCCTGGGAACCTTTTCAAATATTCTCATGCCGAGGTTCACTCCAAATTAGGACATCAAAATCTGGGACAAAGAAGCATGGACATTTTGGGAAAGCCATTCTGGTTACTCTGACACAGACTGGTTGGACTTGGAGCTGCATCCTGAGATGCCCCAGCCTCTCTTACTCTCTCCTCAATATCTCCTCACTGGCTCAAATGTCAGTTCCACTTCTTGACTCACATTCCACCCACCAATCACCACGTTCCCCTTGGTGTTCAGCCCTCCCTCTTCCTACATTATAGGTCTGTGCATCTTCTGTTTGTCTCCTGCTCAGGCTCAAACCCCTGCCAGCCCTCTCCCAGCTGTGCTCCCCTGTGGCCCCTCTGCACCCTCTCTCCTCACTTTTTCTCTGGGTCAGTGACCCCCAGAAGGGCTGGGTGTGTGTGGCACAGTCTTGGAGTCCATTGTGCAAGCGCTGGAGCAGGTTTGTATCATTGTTGAGATAATTGGACAAAGAGACAGCCAACATATGTAGTGTCCCAAATTCACAAGGGGACATTCTGCCCTCCTCTGGATTCCAGCAGGTCAGCAGATCCTTGTTGTAGGCAACGCAATATGTGAAGTCCTTTGGAGTCCCATTGTCATCCAACAGACAGGTGCTTTCCACGTGGGCCATAAAACCACCTGGAAAAGCCAGAGAAGGGAAGGCAGAGCAGTGTCTGCTACAAGAATGGCAAAACGGGGGCTGGGGATATAGCTCAGTGGAATAAGCACCTGCCTAGCAAGCACAGGGTCCTGAGTTCGATCCCCAGTACCGCCAACAAAAAAGAATGGCAAAACGATAGCATGTCTGCCTCAGTGCCTGGCACAGTTCCTAAAACCTTTGTAACTTCATGAGTGATGGGATGGGAGAGGAGCTGGAGACTGAGTTAATGATCAATCATACTTATTAATAAAGTCTCCGTAAAGATTTCTAAACTATGAGGTTCTGAGACCCTCTCAATTGCAAACACATCCATGTCCCAGGAGAGCAGCACACCTCAACTCTACAGGAACAGAATCTCCTACACTTGGGTCCTTACCTGAGCCACCTTTCACCTGACAGCTCAGCTGTATCCTTTAAAGTATCCTTTGTAATAAACTGGTGAGAGTAAACAATCTATTTTCTTAGATTCTCTGAGCTTCTCTAGCAAATTAATGAACCCAAGGAAGGGGCCATGGGAACCTCTGACTTGTAGCCAAGTTGGACAGAAGTTGTGTGTGACCCAGGGACGTGCTACTCGTGATTGGCATCTGAAATAATGGGCAGTCTTGTGGGACTGAGGCCATGGGGTGTGTGCCACCTCTGATTGTTGTCAAAGTCCAGCTGAATCTGAAATAATGGGCAGTCTTGTGGGACTGAGGCCATGGGGTGTGTGCCACCTCTGATTGTTGTCAAAGTCCAGCTGAATTCTAGGATATCCAGCTGGTGTAGGAGAACAGGTGGCGAGAGCAGCATTATGAGAGGCCTTAAGTGTGAGCACAGAGAAGAAAAACACATTGGTTGTTCCTATATTCAGTGGGTAAGCCAACCTCTGTTACACTCGTTACTTTGGCAGAGGTATCCTGCCTCCGGCAGCATCTACTGACCAACTTCAGGCTCTGCAATGTCTGGGAGACCCAACAGAGGGAACAGAGGGTGGTAACAGAGAAGGTTTCAGGTCCAGATTCCCATTGATAGGACACTATAATACTGGGATAGGAGCAACCCAAGATTATTTACATATTTAAACATGACAACTGATACCCAATCACAGACCTGTGGTAGGAAAATTATTGAGAGGAACAAAAAAGGGTCAGAGGAAGAATCAGCTGTACTCTGAGATGGAAACATTAACTTTTCACTCCATACATATTTATGCAACACTTGCTATATGCCAGACAGAGGAACAGGAGCCAGCAATGCAGCCGTACCCTTGCCTACACTCCAGCAGGAGGATGTACATTACATAAAAACTGCACAGCTTGATTCTCAATGAAATGGCTACTAAGGCACACTACAAAGTGCCATAAGAATAGCATAGTAAGGATACCAACTGGTCTGGGATGTTCAAACCCAATAACAAAACAATATTTTACCCCGAAACAGGAGCGACGGAAAAGAGGGTCCCAGGAAGAAACGTCCTTACCTGCTCCTGTGCAACCCAGGCTGAGGCCCAGCAGCAGCTGCAGCAGTGTGATCATGCTCTGCTCTGCAACAGCGCTGGGAGTTCAGGCCCTGGACCGGCTCTTGCAGGATCCCTGCCTTCCCTCCTGCTCCCAGAAGACCCAGTCTGGATGAATGATCTCCACACACCGAGTGGCTGTAGTATTACACGTGTCCCTTGATCCTTGCTAAATGAGCGATCTGGGGCTACCCAGTCCCCAGGTACTAAACCTGTTCATACCAATTCTCCCAACTCCTAGGTCCCAAAGGAGAGTTATCATATTAACTAGGTAGGCGGAGACAGATGTAGAGACCAATCAGCTGAGTGCCTCGGGTAGCCATCATCAGTTGCTAGGTAAACCTCATCCTGCCCCAGGCTTAAACAACAGCTGTTTCTCAATACCGCCCCCCCCCCTGCCTCTGCCACCGGCCTCTGAGTGACAGGACAGGAGGCACAGGGAGTACAGACCTGTCTGGTCTCAAAGCAAAACTGCACAAGAGAAGCAGTCTACCTTAGAAAGCCAAGACAGGCCCAGGAAATCCCTGCATGGTCCTTCCTTGCTTCTTTCGTCCTAGCAGGTCAAATTTCATTTCCTCCTCACCTACAAGAGCTGCTTTCTGCAGTCAGGAAGCCCTGTCCTCCTACACGCAGAGCCATTTCTGAGGTTGACCTCAGGGCAGCTGCACTGAAGCCCCTGGGTGAATAACTGGCCAAGCGTCCAGAGCCCACCTGTCTTCCCCAAACTCTAAACTCCACTAAATGACCCTGTACAATCCCTTCTGTCCCTGGGCGGATCCCCACATTACAAAGCCACTAGAATAATGTGATGAAGCTTTTCTACTATTCTTACCTTGGAAAAGACAAGTTTTAAATGGCAATTCATTCTTCTGTTCCATTGGGAACCATACAATTGATGAATTTTTTTATCAATTCATCATAAATTTCCTTCAATCCCATAATGTAAACCCCTAAATTAGCTACCTTTTGCTCCCCAATAGTCTGAATAGGTGCCTCTTCTCACCTTAGATTCACAAAACTCTTGGACTTGATTTAATAGCCAGACCAAAGGGGGTTAAGAGGGAGGCCTTGACGCCACAATTACCGCCCTCCCCCAAAGCCCTGAACCACAAGAAAATCTATTATTTATGAAGAAAAGGAGAAAAACAAAGCACGTGTCCAAAATGAATTCAGTGATCAATATCAGGAACAAAAATTTGTTCTGCATGACTGAGATGGATTGAGGCTCTGCCTGTATTTCCCGGCCACCCCAACTGTGGTATCCACCTCTGCTATAGACTCCAACTCCCGTAAAGAACCATTAAGGGCATTGGAGTAGGCAGAACGCAGGGCGGGGATTCCAGAGTCTGCTGAGCTTCAACTCTGTAAGATACTATTGCAGGGTGTCCTCTATGTACTATCTCATTTATTATTATTCTTAAAAGACTTATTAATCATTTTCATTTTATAGACCTGAAGATAGATCTTTTGTGAGACTGGATCCAAGAAATGGAGGGAGGGAGAAAGAAGGGAGGAGAAGGGGATGAAAAAGAACTGAGATGGATTATGTATGTAACTATCGGCCCCCAAGGAAGGGCCAGGGATATAGCTCAGTGGCACAAGTGCCTGCCTGGCAAGTGGGAGGTTGTGAGTTCAATTCCTGCTACAAAAAAAGAAAAAAGAAAGAAAAGAAAAACTCCCCCAAGGAATGTGATCATGATATACTATAAATAGTTACTAATAAAACTAAAAACTGAAGAAAACAATGGGATAGACATATAAAGAGAAAATATATCCGGAGATTCACACCCAAGGCCTAGAGTCTTTAATTTATTTTGCTGTTACAATTCTTGCATTCACACACACACCCATGCTCACTAAAGCTGCTGAGACGGCAGATAACAGAAGTTGGTGAGGCCTCTGTTGAGAAAAGGAGGAGAAGCCACACTCCACACGCCATCCATCAAGATTCATCCTTCCTGTGCGCACAGCCCCCTCTCCTCTCTTCTGCTTGTTTCCACAGTTTCAGAACTACACGTGCATACCGCACACTTCCCCTGCACACCCCTCCCCGCCTGGCCCGGTGGGTGGCGAACCCAACCTGGCAGGACCGGGGCTTGGCGTTCTCTTCAGTGTCCAGCAAGCCCTGCCACAGGTCCACTTGCCAGGGGCAGTGCAGCTGAGTGGCGTTCCCCCTCGTGTCTGTCTCTGCTCCAGCAGTCAAAGGAGATGTGAAACCTCCTCCGAGGCGGCAGCAGGAAGTGGTGGGAGAGGATTTCACTTCTCCATTCATGTGAACACTGAGGGAGATTTTAGAATAAGGCAGGACAGAAAACCCAGAGACCTGTGCTCAGCAAAGCAGTTTCTTCTCTATTTCCTCCTCCTAGCCACTATTTTTAATAGATGTTGTTCTGTTTTCCCATTGCCAGACAACTCCAAAGAATATTCTCACTGCTCTGTCCTTTGTTGCTTATCTGATCGATTTTGTGAAACACTAAGGCTGAAGAAGTCATGGAATCCCAGCCAGGTTCCCACATGCTGTCCTTCATTTATGGCCGCTATGCGGAACCCACAGCGTGAGTCCTCTGCTCTCCCACTGGCTCTTCCCGAGTCTGGCCGGGACAGGCCTACCGTGGACTAGCCCCAGTGATGATGGGTGCAGATGGCAGGGAAAGCCCAAGGTGGGAGATACGGACTCTTGTTTCCATGTCAACCCCACTTGGACCATTTGAGGAGTGGAAACAAACACCTACAGAAGAAGAGTTTATGTTGAAGTAAGCAAACAGGAAAGCCAGTGGACTTCAAAGGGGAACAAGCAGTGGCTGTGGCATGGCAGGCATGGTGAGCAGGGCGGGTAAGGGGTCCTCTGGATCAAGGGGGCCTGGAGCTGAGCTTGAATACTGGGCTGGATCCATGTGGGAGAAGAGGAAGACAGCCGGCATCGAAGTACACAGCTCCCCAAGCCTGGTGGGGCTGTGCGGGGTCTACAAGGAGGCTGGGCTGGCCGAGACAAAACCAAGCTATGACATCATCACCAGAAGTGTGCACTAAAGGAGCCAGAGTTCTTGTTCCTTTCCTGAGAGTGTGGCCATAACAATATAAATTTCGTCCAGGAACTTCCTAAAACCACTTTGTGTAGGCTCTCAGGTTCTTCCTCTGGATAGATGGTTGTAACTCAAGTCTCCATCTTATAAACAGAAGAAGAAAAAAAAACTGTTCAACCGGTCAATCATTTGCAATCTAAAACCAATAGCATGAGACCACAGGCGTTTGACAGCCAAAATTAAATAATTCTATTCAAGGAAGGAATTGTATGCAAATTTAACTGATGAACAGCAAACTGAAAAATGCATGTGCAATATCCACACTGGCCTGAGATTACTCCAGAGAACAGACATACTCTCCCACATTCACCAAAAAAGAGAGAAAATACAATTCTTAAATAGACAAAAGATATGAACCACCAAGTCACCAAGAGACATATGCATGAAGAGACGCCCATCCTCACTAGTAATGCAAAAAAGGTAATTTAAAACAATAAGCCAGACATGGTGGCCTGCAATCCCAGCACTCTAGAGGCTGAAGCAGGAGGATTGTTGTGAGTTCGAGGCCAGCCTGGGCTGCAAAGTGAGTTCAAAACCAGCCTGAACTGCACAGTGAAACCCTGTATCAAAGAGACCAAGAAACAAAACAAAAAAAACCAGGCATGTGAATCAGTGAACTAGGACAGAGGATGTAAAAACAACCCTAGGCACCTTCAGCCATGTGATTTTTGACAAAGGAAACAAAAACATATGCTGGAAGAAAGACAGCTTCTTTAACAAGTGGAAACTGGCTATCCACATGCAGAAGACTGAGTCTAGACCGGTATCTCTCACCCTGTACTAAAATAGAGTCGAACTGGATCAAAGATCTAAATATTAAAATGGAAATACTGAATCTGCTAGACGATAAGTGAGACTCTTGAAGACACAGGAATAGGCAAAGACTTTCTCACCAGAACCCCAATGGCACAAAAAATACTAATATCAAGAATCAACAAATGGAATCAGATAAAATTAAAAAGCTTCTGTACAGTTAAAAAAAAACCCAACAGAATGAAGGGGCCACCTACAGAATAGGGAAATTATTTTTGTCAGTTACTCCTTGGACAGAGGAATAACATCAAAAATATATAAATAACTGGAAAACTGAGGACCCCCAATAAAAGACCCAATCAAAAAATGGGCAACTAGAATGAATAGACACTGTCAGAAGTACAAATGGCCAGACTGTAGCCCACTGAGCGGAGTGGGAGCAAAAGCGTTTCTAGGCAGAGGTGGGTTCCTGGACCTCGAGGTGAGTGGGCGATGCTCCAATGGCCTCTGCAGTCCTGGAGGCCGAGGTAGGCCGAGCTGACGGGGCGGGGGGAGATGTGGAGCTGGGCGAGGAGGAGCTGGTACCAGGACCTGGCACTTAAAGAGCTCTGACTGGCACTGGGCAAGGCATGGAGTGGCCCTGTGGGCCCGCCAACCTAGGTGGAGGGGTGAGAGTGGGAAGGAATGCAAATGGCCAATAAACACATGCAGAAATGTCCAACATTGCTGCCATTAGAGAAATGCAAATTGAAACAAGACTGAAATTATATCTTACTGCAGAAAGAATGGCTATCATTAAGAGATCAAATGACAACAAATGCTAGTGAGGTTGTAGGAGGAAAGAACCCTTCTACACTGTTCGGGGGAATGTAAACTAGTACAACCACTGTGGAAATTCCTCAAAAAACTGAAAATAGAAATTACATTTGACCCAGCTTTTTTTTTCTAGGTATCTTCTTGAAAAAGCTAAAAACAATCTTTGAAGTAGCCTACATGTCCATCGACAAATAAATGATAAAGAAAATATAGTATTTATACACAGTAGAGTATTACTCTGCCATAAAGAAGCATAAAATTGAGTCAGCTTCAGGAAAATGGATGTACCCTGAGATAATAATGTCAGGTGAAATAAATCAGAAATAAATAGCATACACCAGTTATGTACATGTACCAACTCCCCATGATTGATGAGTGTAAACACTACATACTGCAAACATGTACCAGTAAAAGGAAAAAGAAGGAAGAGGAGGAAAAGGAGAAGGAGAAAGAGGAAGACGAGGAAGAGGAGAAGAAGGCATTGCACTGGGAGGAAAGAGCTTGAACAAATACCCTAAAGTGAAGAGAGACCAGAACCTGTCAAGAAAGACTAAAGAAGAGATTCACTCACCCACCTACTGGGTTGCGGTGTAGCTCAGCACAGAGCATTTGGATAGAATGTACGAGGCCTCTGAACAGAATTCCTGCTGAGAATAGTAGGTAGTACAGACTGAACTAGAGAGGCTCTTGAATGCTTCTAGTTCAATGACCCTATCATAGAATGCGTTAGGAGTGAGCATCTAACTTAAACCCCTCATTTAGCAGAGGAAGAACTAGGGGCCCAAAGAGGGAAAGAGACTTGTCTCAGGTCACACAGAACAATGAAAGTAGCTTCAAGCATTGACTAGCAGGAACATTAGGGATGAGCCGGAAAATGGACCAGAAGTTAGGAAGAACTCGAGAGCAATAAGGACCAGACCCAGAAATGTAAAGCCAACATAATAAGAAAACCATCTCAAAGGGAGAAAACTACAGTGCTGAAGTCAGAGTCAGTATGTGTCAGAGAAGAAAAGAGGTCAGGGACCCTACAAAGGTCTGTGGAATTCTAGACAATAGTGATTTGCTAAGTTATTATTTATGTTTTCTAGGTCACAAACATGATTCCAGGCAGTCTATAGATAATAACTTGTTTAAGATTTACGGCAGTCCTATGAGATGAAACACCGTTATTATTATCGATCCTTTTACAGAAGATGATACCAAGACAGAGGAAGGAGAGAAGTAGCTTCCCTTTGGGCACACAGCTAAAAATCAGCAGTCACAATTGAATTCCCAGCGGTCTGCTTCCAGGGTTTATTCTTCTTCACCAGTTACATGCTCCTCTCAGAAAAGAAATGGTTCAGAGAAGTGTCAGTTCCTGGGAAGAATTGAATTTTCCCCCTCAGATGAGACTCTGGTATAATGTGAAAAAGAGAGATTCCCTCATCAATGCTAACATAACTTGACTTTTAGCCTGAATGCTGTCCTTTCCTCTGCAAGCAAGCAATAAAGCACGTGCAAAGCAAGTTGTGTGCAGTGTCATGTGTCACTTGCTACCACTATCCACCAGGGCCGCATGGGCGTAGGTCTCGCTGGATGGGTCACTTAGGTCAAAGAGCAGATGGCCCTTCCCAGTTGCTCCCTCCTCACTTCCGGATGTCAGAGACAATCTTCACGGCCCAAATCAGAAGTGCATGTGCGGGTGTACCCTCTCTACCTGGAGCTCCAGCTTTCCCAGTTAGGGGAAGGGGTTACACTCTCCTCAAGCAGCCTGTACTAGACAGAAACATTTTCACAAACTGTGTAGTACAGAAAACACACACATACACACGAGCAGCTCCTTCAACCATTTTGTGAGCAGATTATCAGAAAGGTGCTCGGCCTGTATTTGTCATATTTTGTGCAAGCCGATACGCGTAAAAGCCACAGCTGTGTGCTAAGACCGGGGAATAGGAGCTCAGCTGAGGAGGGAGGGTTTTCCCTGTTCCCCTCCCTAATGAGGGCAAGCTGTGCTCAGGCTGAGGCATGCTGAACTTGACATGACAACCCCCTCGAGCGTAGGGATCCAGAAACCAAAGTTATGAGTTCAGAAAGAAGCTACCCAGGGCTGGGGGCGTGGCTCAGTGGCACAGCGCCACCTAGCCCGTGTGAGGCCCTGCGTTCGTTTCCCAGCTCTGCCAAGGGAAAAACAAAAAAGGAAGGAGGAAAGTAACACTGTCATTAAGAACCAAGGACTGAGTTTTATTGCCTTGAAGTGATGTGCTGCTCTGGGCTCCTCAGGATACAAAACCAAAGAACAGCACCGCCCCACCTGAGACACCTACTCAGCATCCCTCTGGCAGTGGCAGGGATTTTTCCTGCTCTGAGGAAAGATCTTGGACCGGATGTGAGAAGCTGAGTATCCTCTGCTTGGAAGCGCTGTTGGCATCAAACTCGAATCTGGAAGAATCAGTCTAAGGAGAGAGTGGGATGAAGGAAAGTCATCAGGGGGATCCCTCTCCTCCCCACGGCCTCCCTCTGCCTAAGGCACACCCTGCTGTGGCAGTGTCGAGCCCGCCTTGCTCCTAAGTCACCTCCTAGCGCCATTCTCACAGGCCCCCACCTCACTCCTCTCCCACTGAAAACCGCTTCTCCGCCCCTCATCTTGCCTGTAAGCAGGTCCCTGGCTCAGCGGAGATGGCTAATGGTGCCAAATATGGGCTCAACACCCAAGGACCTGTGGAAGCCTGTGTTGCCCCTGCCACAGCAGAGTCCTGGCGCACCCAACCCCTGCCCCTCCAGATGACATACCACCTGAACAAGGGCTTCGGAAGTAGACAGTGAGGACGGTGCCCACGATGATACCCAGTACACCCAGACCGAAGGCCACACCACACAGCACGTTCTCCAAGAGATCCGAGGGCAGAGCATTGTGAGGCACTGGAGAAAAGGGCGGGGGCGCAAGGCAGGTCAGCGTGGAGACCTGCCTGAGGGGCCTTCTGCCCAGAGGAATGACTTGGGTATTGGGGATGGCAAGGGAGAAACCGAGGCCTGGAAGGCCGAGGTGGGCTACAGGGAGGATGGCCTAAGCAAGATCCGAGGAGAGAAAGCCGGCCCCTCCCATGGGTGCAAACGTTTTTGCCCCTCCAAGGACCAGATTTCCTGGGAAAAGGCCTCACCCCAATAGGCAAGTGCTGTGTAGCCGTCAATTTCATGAGTCGCCAGGCAGGTGAAAAGGTCAGAGGGTTCCGGTGTGAAATTTAAGTAAGAAAAGGCTTGGAAGCTGAGTCCACTGAGGGCTGAGACGAAGGTAGGCCCAACTCCTTCCACCGGCTCAGAATTATGCTGCCAGCTCACCGTCAGCATGGGGGGGAAGAGGTTACTGACGAAGCAGACCAGCGTGTTGGGCTTGCCAAACTCCAGGGGCTTCAGCGTGAACACCTCCGGGACAGGGAAGCCTGGCGGCGGGGTGAGACGTCAGGGGAGGGAAGCACACGTTTAGATGGTACCTTTGCATTTGGAGAGGGTGAGGCACACGGGCAGAGGGAAGGGAAGGAGTCAGCGATGGACTCTGGGGCACAGAGAGGAGAGCGGGGCCACAGCCGAGCCAGATCCGGGTCACTCTGGACCGCTCAGCCCTGACTTCCGGCAGCACTTCCTGTGTTGGCATCATACTGGCATCTGACGAGCACTGTTCTCCTGGAAACACAAGTATGTCACCCAGTACTCCCAGTCCCCCTTCCCAAAGCACAGGTGCTCTCATAGTGGGCTTCAAAGGGTCCCTGTGAAAGTCGTCCAGTCCAACAAATGATGTGTTATGCCTACTCCGTGCCAGGCGCCATCTCCTGCCCACAAGAAGATGCAGGGTGCAGACTGCGGCAGGTGAAAAGGAAAGGTCCTTGGGAAGAACGAGAAGGCATGAGAGCCGGATGGCGGTGATGTGAAAGGGAAACACTGGGTGTTTAGATTGATAAGGGTCAGAACGCCCACCCTCCACCACAACCCCCCAAGACCCTAACCTCTGGACACCGGGATTTTCCCGTCGAAGTATGGATCTAGGTGCTGGATCATTGTCTCGCAGAAATTTTTGTCAAATGCAATGGCAGAGGCATCACTCTGGTCCTCAGCCCAGTCAGCAAATTCAGGCAGGCGAGGCACCCGGGTGCTTGTGCCAAAATTGAAGGAGAAGAGCTGGTCCTCGTCGTAGCTCTCAGAGAGCCCAATCGTCGGAGACCCTTCTTGGCAGAATACCGTGTGCCGGAACGTGTGGTTCTGCAGGTCCTCCTGCCACACCAGAGTGTGAGCTGCAAAGAGATGGGGAGGGCTTTGGGGACCAGAAGCTGCACCCTTGTCTTTAAGTTAGACAGCGGCAAGGCCTGCTCCAGGGCACAGCAGCGTGGTGGAAGCCCTTCTGTTGGGTGCTCAGGCTCCCCTCCCAACAGGGGTGAAGAAATTAAGGAAGTGTTCCAAGCCTCCCTTGCCCATAAAAAGGCCAACTGTCCCAAATTGCAAAAAGAGGTCCACTGTCTAAGGTGACAAACTCAGAGTCACGCTGCTGTTTGTGTCCATGAGCACTGTGCAAAGGCACCAGCCAAGCAGGCAGATGGAGGCTGAAACCCAGCTTGTACTCTGCTCACCACACCATGGGCCCCAGCATGCGGCTGCATGCCCACAGGGGGGACCTGTCTCGTTCACCAAGGCCAAACTCAAGCCATGGATGGGTCCCACCTTAGCAGACAGGGAGCAGGAATAATGGTGGCCTCCCTAAGCCACAATGATACTGCCCTCCCTTACACCAGCCACTCATGCAAACTGAACACCAGACTTCCCTTTAGGCACTTCCCTGCCACCAGACCTCTCTGAAAATCTCTTCCACCACCCAAGCCCTCCAGACTGCACCACAGGGGAAGTGAGCCCCTGGCTCTGGGAAATAATCCCTCTTCTTGGAAACTCTTGGCAGGGACCCCCACCAGCAGGAAACCTTCTACCCATCGTCTAGAATGACAGGTATTTGGAGTAAGAGGGCTCTTACAGGCTACCCTGCCATTCTGCCCCATCTGCTACAGAAAAGACACCACAGAGCACTAAGCTGCCTTTCTAAGCATCACGAAGTGAATACGGTGACAGGGTGAGGGCAGGTAGCATTGAGTGGAGGAATGGAAATAACTCTTGCTTTGTTCAAATCCCAGCCCTACCACTTTGCAATAGTGAGAACGTGTACAATTCCCTTAAACTTGGCAGTTTCATGTTCTTCATGTGTGAAATGGATAAAATAATCTCTGCTTGAAGAAGTTGTCTGCAGGGGAACATGGAAAACGCCTGACACTGCTTACCGCCATAAACAGAAGCTCTCTTTCCCAGCCCGATGCTGTCTCCACCGTCTCCTAATCCTACCCACCTCTTAGAAAGCACAGGGCTCACCTTTGACACTGGGGTGGCACCCCTGGGCTAAACGGGCAGGCGGGCAGGCAGGAGGATGTAGAAGGGAGCCTCCATCTTACCTGCAGGGACAGCCCAGGAGTGGGGCAGCAGCCACAGAAGCTGTAGTAGCGATAGAAGCGCAGCGTTTTGGTTCGGCTTCTGATCCATGTCTTCACACCACAATGCAAGCAGGAGATACCAATCAAGTAGACCCAGGTGCCAACTCCCTCCCCTCGGGGCAGCCTTAGGTCGATCTTGTTTGGCCAGCTCCTTTCCAGTAGTGTCCCCTGCCATTTCAGCTAAACCAATCACAGAAGAGTAGCGTTCAACATCATCAGTCACTGGGGAGAGACCAGGGCCAGCTGCCTCCTGCAAACTTAGCTCTTTGGCCAGCTCAGTGTGTGCCTACGGGGAGCGTCTGCCTCCTACTGGAACTCCCTCTGCATCCTGGGCTGTGCAGGCCTTTACAGCAGCACCGCCTGGTGGCAGACAGAGCAGTGTATCTTCTGTGGACACACCCCCTCCCCACCCTGGACCCTTGGGGCTCCCACCTCCTTCTCCCTCCACACTGCTGCCTCTTTCTCAGAAAGGTTATTCTCCTGGCATTAGCTCTAACTCATTCTGCAGAAACATACTGAAAGTGTAGTGAGTGCTGAGTTTTCAGCCCCGTGTTAGAAATACAAAAAAGGCGAAAACAGCCTCTGCCCCCAGTATGAGTGCACTGTGGTTTCAACTTCAATTACCTAGAAAACTCCAGGAATAAAGTTTTAAATTGTGCAGCATTCTAGGTAGCATAATGAAATCTTGGGCCATCTCGTTAATTGTCTCTTTGTTTAGTGTATCTGAGCTGTATACACCACCGGCCTGTTAGTCACTTAGTAGCATCTCCTTCATCAGATTGATCGTCATTATGCTGCAGTATGTGTTCCACTGACCTTTATTTTAATAATAGTCCCAAAGCGCAAGAGCAGTGATGACGGCAATTCAGATATGCCAAAGGGCAAGAAATTCAAAAGCCCTAACGTGTTTCCTGTAGGTGAAAAGCCAAAAGTTCTTGGCTTGGTAAGGAAAGGAGCGGGGGGATTGGGTGAGTATAGTGCAATAAAACACACATACACATACACACATACGAGGGAGTCATTCACATAATTCAAGTTACTGTATACTCTTATAATTGTTTTATTTTATTATTGTTGTTAATCTTGTGTGCCCAATAAATATATTTTATCAGAGCTATGTATGTATAAGAAAAAATACAGTACCTACACTTGGAATTTCCCCCAAGAATGAGGACTGTATCACAGCTCACCAGAATAACAGACGGGTTTACAAGGCAGACTTACAGAGGCCTCCTGCAGTAAGGTGTGGAAGAACGCAAAAGGACTATCAGCCTGCTGGAGAGCTGAAAAAGCCAGCCAAAGGTGGGAGATGTGGAGTTCTCTGCAGAGCCTTGCTGGAGTCCATAAGGGAAAATCAAAGGGTCTATGTTGGAAGACTGAAGAATCTGAGCTGGAAGGCTGAAGAGTCTGTGCTGGAAGCCTGGAAACATGTCCAAAGGCAATGAGGAAGCCTGGACCTCCTCCAAGAAGCACAAGCAAGACTTCCTTCTTCTTTCCCTCTTTATTCCATCCAGGCTATAAGCCTACTGGTTGGTGCCACCCACGTCCAGATGGGTCCTCCCTCTTCAGTAAGTCCATCATCCACAGAATTATGCTAAGCCAATCAGCTGGACGTTTCTTTTTCAAGTTGACACCACAGTTAGCTATCACAGGGGGACAGCTACCAGGCATATTCCTGCCTTTAAAGAGCTCACAGTCTAGTTGGGGAGGGGTCAATGAATAAATAATTACATGGCAATGTAATATATGCCAGAATGTGCCAAGCCTGCCAGGAGGCAAGAGACTTTTCTCTCTTGTGTCCTTCCACCATGATATTTCTACCTTGGAACTAATCTGGTCATGGACAGAAACCATGAGCTAAAATGAACCTTTTCTAAGTTTCCTTTCTCAAGTATTTGGTTACAGTGGTGAAAAGCTGACCAATACAGAAAATAATACATAGACAATTAATTTATGTGACACATAAAATAATTATTTAATCATATAAGTAAAAGTATGACTGTAGGGTCAATATCTTTGGCTTCAAATCCATGCCTATTGCTTTCTACTGGATAATCTTTTCTCTTTCTCATATGCAATATGGGATAATGATAGCAATTCTTTGTTCATTTATTAGTCTTTCCAATAAGTATTTACTGAGTATACAATATAGGTTTCTCACTCTTTAAGACACTAAACTTTTGGAAATTTAAAAAGAAAATATTTTGACTAATATATTAGTAATCCATACCATACATATACACCAAAAAGGGAAATGCAGAGAGTCTATAACTATCATGAAGTAAATATAGCCAGAATGGGGATATAAGGCAAAACTAGACTAGAGGGCAAGAGAACTGAGAAATTCACACCAAGGAAACTGCAACAGAGTAAAAATTTGAAGGACACAATTAGAGCATGAATATATCTGGGAATAAAGCACAGGGTGTGGAGGTGGTGCGAAATGCAGAAGCGGGAGCCTAACTTGCTTGAGGCCGAACCAGAAAACCCAGTATAACAGAGGCATGAGAGAAGTGGGTAGTAACAGCGGGCAGAGCTGAGAACGATGAAGGTCGTCTGAATCACATAGGATCAGAGAGAGACTTAAGCACTTATGATGAGTGAAACCAGAAGTCCTGAGAGGCTCTGAGCCAGAAAGGCTGGACTGGAGGGATCCACAGGAAAATGGCTACCACACTGAGAAGGAAGTCCTTATTCAAGGAATCAGGAGTTGTAACAAACAGTGAAAAAGCAGAGAGGTCACTTAGAATCTATTACAATAACCTAGGCAACTTTGGAGACTGTAAGAATCACTTAGTAGCAGTACAAACAGGAGACTTCCAAAAAATATTCCAGAAAGTGTTAGGTTTTCTACAAGAACTTGGGATAATGTGAAAAAAAAAACTCTCAAAATCCTACCTGAATAACATTACTTCTTTCATCTACGGATACATACATGACTTGGGGGAGAGGTCATGATATAAAATATTACTTCATCCCACAACCTTAAACTATCAAATCTTTTCATCACTGACCACTTGTTGAAAATTACCAGAGTACCTTTACCCATTCCATAGTATCCTAGCTTCTCAACAATCTTTATAATGCCTCAAAAAAGAACATACAATAAACAATAAAAATACTGGGGGGAAACAAAGAACATGGCAAGTATTTAGAAGTGATAATTTTGTAGGAATGGGGGACTATATGGGACATAATCAAGACAGGCTACTGAGAATTTTTGTTTGTTTTGAGGAAGGGTCTCCCCATGTAGTGTCTTGAACTATGTAGCCAGGTTCTTCTTGAACTCATAGCTATCCTCCTGTCTCAGTCCCCTAAGTGCTGGGATTACAGGTATGCGCCATCACACTTGGTGGATCCTGAGAACCCTGAAGGAAAAACAATTTTGTCAGCAGAACTTGACATAAAAGAAACATACTCCAGGATAGGAGGTTGTGGTGGTTTGATAACTGGTGGTCCACTTGTAACACCCAGATGAACTGAACCAGAGTGGTGCTGAGTGTGGGAGGCCCACCTGAGCATTGTTGCTGGCAGCAAAAGAGGCAGAATGAGAAGTTAAAATGGGGCTCTTGGGAGCTGGTAGAGGCTGTTGGGTGCTGTTAGAAGCTGTAAGGAGCTGATGGTTCTCTTGGAGGGAGCTTGTCATGCTGGCTTTCCTGATGAACTCAACTGTTTTCATTGTCCAAGGAGCCTGGGACCTTGTTTTCACTGAGAATGGCTTTGGTTCACTTTGGAGGAGCTCTGGTCCTCACTTTGAGCATCGTTTCCTGGCTCCAGAAGGGAAGATGGTTCACTGCTCAGTCTTCTGGAGAAGCTTGTCAGGTTGGCTTTCCTGATGGGAACTTAGCTTTCCTCATCATTGGAAGAGCTTGAAGATGGCTGTAATACTTTTCAGGGGAGCTCTGGTTCCTAACTTTCAGTGTCACTTCCTGGCTCCAGTTCACATCCCACAGCCTTCTAGCACAGATCCTTCATCCCACTGGCACAGACATTCTAGCTTCCCCCACTGACTTTTGGGCCTTCCCAGCGCAGATCCATGAAACATACCTGCATGATACATTGTCATGAGTTCTAGGCCTTCTGTTGGACTCATACAGGGCATTGGCATGATGTTATGGTTTGTGTCTGGATGTTCCCCCTAAACTTCATGAAGTCATGAGGCAGACTTTTACAATTTATCATTGATCCATAGTCCAATGCTGGGGTTACGGGTGTGAGTGCTACACTACCCCCCCCAGGGGGGTGGACAGTTTTCATACAATATAAGGGAGGGAAAGAGGCTTCTTGTCAATAGTCCTCCCTTTTGTTCTTGTTGCTTTTGCTATCTTCTGCTGCCATGACCAGTTGCCCTCTGCCATGTGCCACTCTGCCTTGGAGCCAGACAATTATGGACTGAAACCTCCATAAACTGTAAGTAAATAAGCTTTTCCTTTCTTGATTCTGGGTGTCAGGTATTTTGTCTCAGCAATGAGAAAAAAGTAACCAAGACAGAATTTGGTACCAGAAGTGGGGTCATTGTTGTGACTCTATCTGTCCATATGGTTCAAGAACCTTTGTAAATGGCTTGTGGTGTTTGGAAAGTTTTGGAGATGTTGTCTGAAAGAGTAAAACTGGAACACCTTTGGCTGTTCTCTATAGGAGATTCTGGTCAGAGATCAGAAGACCAGAAGGCTGATAGAAATCCTGCCAGTAAAGACTGGGTTCAGGAGGTTTCTGCTGGGAAAAAGGACTGCACTGGGTGCTAGACTCCAGATGATGTATGTTATGGCATGGCAGAAACTTTGTATCCAGAGACTTCGCCTAAGACTGAGATTAAGAGCAGCGGACTGATTTGATCTGGCAGAAAAAATTTTAAGGCAGTCGAATGTTGGAGCAGTGGCATGGCTATTATTGGGGGCTTTTACTCAGATTTATGTTAAGAATCAAGAGCAAAGTGCCATAGGGGTAGAGTCTCACAAGCCCTTTGGAGCTCACAATGTGACACAAGTTGCTTCAGATGCTGGATGTGGAATTATAGGACATTAGCCCTGCTGGATTTTGGACTTGCTTTGATCCCAATGTTCTGTATCCCCATTTGTAACTTTTGGAATGAAAATGTTTATTTTGTGCCATTAAATGTTGGAAGTGTTTAACTTTTCATTTGCACAGGGGCTTGCAACTACAACACATGAGGTCCAGGCCCTTGGCTAGATTCCTTGGTATTTAGTGTGTGGACATATTTGCTGCACTTTTTGTATAAGATTCTTTGGGTTACTATTATAAATAATCTTATAAAATATGTATCCTGTATTTATTATTCCCCTTACAAAACTGCAAACCATGACAGAACTAGACAGATGCATAAAGATCAAAGGCATCCAGAGTTCCTTCCTTTGGAGACTTCTATGACAGTTGACATGAAAGATGTGAAGGTCACTCACATGTTCTGATGAGGTACTCAGGCTAGACAGAAGGGGATTATAAAGTTGAGCTAGAAATTTCGGCAAGAGCCAGACAACATAGGGTTAGATACACCATAAAGAGGGTCTTTTACTTAGCAGATGAGACAGACATTAAAACTGGGGAATGACACAATCATTTTAGCATGTTAGAGAAATTGTTCTGATATTTTAAATAATGGACCAAAGTTTGGGAAAAATTGAAGCCAAACTACTCGTCACGAATCTATAGCAAAGAAAAAAAAGGAAAAAAGTATTTAAAAGTATACCATATCAAGATAAAACGTTGCACACATACTACCGTCTTGTAACATTATTATAATCATTTTTTTCAATATTATAATAATCTAAATGAAAGCATAGCTATAATTCTAGCATTCTGGGAAGCTGAGACAGGAGGAGTGAAGTTCAAGACCTGCCTGGAAAACACAGCATGACCTTGTTTTGAAATTTAAAATTTTTCACACCTGTAATCCCAGCACTCAAGAAGCTGGGGCAGGAGGATCCCTGCAAGTTCAAGGCCAGCCCGGGCTACAAAGTGAGCTCGAGATGAGCCTGAAATGCACAGCAAGACCCTGTCTCAAAAAGACAAATAAATGAATGAATGAATGAATGAATGAATAAAGAGCTGTGGATGTAGCTAAATACGAAGACCCTAGGTTCAGCCCCTATACTCCCTGCCAAAAAGTTTAAGTTGGGAAGGTGAATTATTCCATAATCAGAGGGGACAGACGGATCTACTGAGATAGTTAGGAAGTGGAGTCTGAAAGCTTTGGCTCATGCTCACATGTTGGAAGGTGAGGAGATGAAAGAGTTGAGGATAAAACCAGGCTTCTCATGTGGTGATGGGGTGTGTGCTCAGGGATGAGCTGAATTCAAACTGAAAATAATGGCATGGGAGTGGATTTACAGACAGAAAGAATGAGTCTGACTTTGTACATATTGAATTTCAGATGCCAGTAGGACAGCCAGCAGGAGGCAACAAGGTGTATGAGGGCAGATCCTGCTGTGGATGAAGAACACTACAAGGGAAATAATAAGCACAAATGCTACCGCAGAAGCCATAAATAAAACCACCCAAAAAGACTATGTCCATGGAGCAGGAAGCAAAACAAAACACATAACCTGAGGCTTGGGTGTCACATTCCAAACTTCATGCCAGTTATCAGCAGGCAGGAACACAAAACCATTCTAGATGCTCATGACTAAAGTTAGTATCTAGAATAAGTTACAGATGTGTAAAATGGACAGGAAGTGCAAAAGGGAGAAGGAGGCTTGGCTGAAGCACAAATAGGAAAGATTGGTGTCTCGGAATTCCACCCAAGCTGTCATGCTCAGATGTGATATGAAGAGCTGCCACATGTCTAGTCATTGAGAAAGTACTTCTGCCCAGAAGACTAGAGTCCAGAATCACTCATTCTTCCTGTTGCTACATTTACTAGCAATTGCCACAACTGTTACCCTGTTGGAGAAAGGAACAAGAAGCTTCTGGTTTTCTCCTGCCTTCTGATCTCTCACCAGTGCCCTCCTACTGGCAGACTCTAACTGGAAGCCAGCTGGCCAGGAAAGCTGGGCAATACATTCCAGCTAACTGCTAGTGCAGAGTACAGGAAGGCAGGTGTGGACTGAGACAACAGAATGAGCAGGAGCACACAGAGAACTAAGAGAACCAGGAGGAAGTGGATCAGAGGAACAGAGGTGGCCCATGAAGGAGAGCAAGGCCAGCAATGTTGAGCACCACTCAGAGGTCATGGACTAAAAAGTTCCCTGAGATCTGGTAATTATGGGATGGTTGACAAATTTATTGAGAGCAATTTCAGTGTTGTAGTGGGAGGTGACTCCAGATTGCAGTAGGCTGAGAAGAAAGTGGGAGGTGAGGAAGAAACTGCCAGTGTCTGTGCTTCAAGTTTGATAGAGAAAAGAGCCAGAAGGGGTGGGGGAGGGGCAATAAGGAAGATCCAACGTGGCAACCAAGTAACCTAAGAAATGAATCTGTGTGAACACGCTGCATCAGTGTCCTGAGACTTTCAAAGTCCATACCCTTGGAATAAATAAAGGCCCCAAATAAAAATAAAAACCCCCATCCCCTCTTGGATACTTTGGGAACAGCAATTTGTACATACGAATGCGTCTAGGTGGTTGTGGGATGGGGTGTCACGGTAGGGGTAGGGACTGGAGATCAGCAGAACACCCCAAAAAGCAAAAGAGCATTTTCCTAACATCCCAGTCTTTCAGACTAGCCCATCAGCGGTTCTGGCAGTGGGGAGAACCAGGCCCATAGAACCATAGGAGGCAGTTCATGATACCATAGGACCACAGAGACATGTGACATGGGGTTCTAGACCAGGTGGACAAGCTTTTTCGGTACAGGGCCAGAGAGCAAGTATCTTAGGCTTGAGAGTTATGAGTCTCTGCTCTGAGTGCTCAGTTGTGGCAGGAAAACAGCTGTAGGCAAAGTGGAAATGCAAGAGCAAGCCATTCCTACTTCCCGCCTGCCTTCCTCCCACGTCCCCAGCATCTCCTGCTCCATCTCCTTTGTGGACCATTCTTTCAGCTGCTCTGTAAATACTGGTGTTCCCTGGGGCTCTGTACTCAACCTGGGGCCTTTATGGACTGACATATCTGTATGTCATTTTTCTTCTCCCATTTAAAAATGTAAAACCATTCTTAGCACTTAAGCCATATGAAGACAGGCAGTGGGCTGGATTCTACACACAGGCCCATACTTTGCTGAAAGGTCTTCCCCGTGTGGTCACAACTGGGATGGAAACCCAAAATGAGAGCCTCATTCCCCTTTATTCATGGCAATAGCAATGGGTTAATGATCAGCGTGTTTTGGTGCTGGGTTATTTGGAAGATTTGGGAAGAAAAGAAGTGGACTGAGTGGGATGACTCAGGAACAGGTTCAGAAATACTCTGGATAGGAAGCATGATGAGGTGGGGTCAGTTCTCCAGAGAGCAGAGGGTGACAAGGCAAAAATGAGAAGTGTAACCACCCATCACCAAGACTACGGCCAGGGTGGTTAATGTCTTTCGCCTACTTCTGTAGTCCCAGTATGACTTGTAACAAGCTCTAAAACTTAGAGCTTTGCTTCCCTGTGTAACCCTTCCTCCTCCTGGGACTTCCCAACAATCCCCATCAAAGGTGTCTCAGAAGCAGTCCTTCGTCAGTTCGAGGAAATAATAGTAGTGGGCAAGAGCAGTGCAGCCAGTTCCCATTGTCTATTTTGTCATTACATATAAATGCCTCAGGGGAGTGAATGAGAAAAATATGTACCTTGAAACTCTCCAAAAACATGAAACTAAGAAAGAGCTTAGTATGGAGGGGTGCTGGGGGTGGGGATGATCAAACTATACTGTGTGCATGTATGAATCTGCCAAAACGAAATGCATTAATCTGTTGACCAGTTAAAAAGATTAATGCCTCTGACAATGGCACAGCATGTGCTCAGTTACACTCAAGCCCATAGAATATATGCAAAGATTTGAAGACATCAGCTTAACCAGCAACTTACAGCTTGCTTCCTTCCTTCCTAGTACTGGAGCTTGAACCCAGAGCCTGCCTGCTTCTGAGCTGCATCCCTACCCGAGGCCATGGCTTTCTAAGGCTCAGCTCCCCCAATCCTTCCTGGTCCCTTTCTCCCTTCCCCACCTTTTGCCCTCTGCTGTCAGAGCTAGACTTCTTTAGCTATGGGTAATTGTGTTCCCACTTTCATACTTGTCAATGAGTCCTTCATCCTCAGTGACATTATTCACCAGTATTGTTTCTGAATCAGATGGATTCCTTGCAGTCTCTGCAACGCTGGACACCACTGGCCATGCCCTCTCCCCTAAATTGGTCCTTTGGGATGTTTTGCACTTTTCTATAGAACTCTCTCCTAATTTCTCCATCCGCTTCTCTTACGTCCCCTTTTCAGTCTGTGGGTCCTTCTCCTTCAGCTGCCTTCGAGTATCGGTATTCCTGGAGTTCTGCTCCCAACCTTTACCCTCTTACACGACACAATCGCAAAGGGGTGTTTTCATTCCCTTCCATCTGCCCTCAGTTACTGCCCACTTGCTGTCGTCACTTCCACCTCTGCAGTTCTGGTCTTGCTGGGTCCCACATAATCCGTCTACCCCACTGTGTCAGTCACTTCCACTCGGGTGTTACACAACAGACTACTTCAGCGACAGTCTCCACAGATAATAGTATTCCTTAAGAAATAAAAAGTTATGTCAGTTGGATAGCAGCAACTTTTATTTCAAATTGCAACATAGACATAATGAAACACAAATATTAGCCAGGACATTGATGCATGCCTATAATCCTAGCAGTCTGGAAGGCAGAGCCAAGAGGATCACAAACTTGAGTCCAGCCTGGGCTACTTAGTGACACACTGTCTCAAAATAGAGAATAAAAAAGGCCTGAAGATGTAGTTCAGTATGAAAGCCCTGGGTTCAACCCCCAGTTCCATCAAAACACACACACACAGGTATACATGCACACATGCATTCAAGGGCAAAGGCCTCTAGGCTGTCTTTCAAATTACACATTGTTGAGAGAGACAATTTTAGTGGTGAGGTGAACACCACTGGACTCTGTAACTGTGACCAATATCAATCACCTCCAGGTATTAGAGCTATTTCGAGAGAAGGGAGAAACGCCATGAGCGAAGCACCCATCTCAATACAGCAATCTTCAACATATGGCACCTAGGACAGTCACATGAGAGCACCTGAGGTACACACCAGAGGTTAGATGTGTGCTCAGATCACATTTCCCAACTAACTGCTCAGGTGATACATGTCATCTACTTAGTGACCTCTCAGCTGTAACAAGACAGTGATATTACATTTAACACACACTCAATGTTGATTTATGAATCTACAAGTGCATATTCTGGCTGGGCATACCGATGCATGCCTGTAGTTCCAGCACTTGGGAGGCTCAGGCATGAGGAATGCCATGAGTTCAAGGACAGCTTAGGCTACATAGTGAGATCAAGGCCGGTGAGACCCTGTCTAAAAAAAAAAAAAACGAAGCAAAACATCAAGAAATTTATATTCTGGTAATTTCTTTTGGATCTACAACTAGAGTGCTTCTGTAATAGCTATATGTTATGGTTGATACACTGTGTCAACTTGGGGAATCTAGAGGTTTAGCTGAGTGACTCAGGAGGAAGCTGGGGTGCTTACTTTGTAAACATCCTGAGCCTGTGGAAGAGGAGGGGATGGAGATTGTGTGGGGGTAGGTTGGGATAGGTTGTTTACAATGTAAGGAAAGAGAAGAGGCTGTTTGCAGCCATTCCTCCCTTTTGCTCTGGTTGTTTTTGCTGTGCTCCGCTGCCATGAAGTTTGCCCTCTGCCATGTGCCACTCTGCCTCTAAAGCAGCCAAGTATGGACTAAAACTTCCACAAACTGTAAGCTAAATAAAACTTTCCTTTCTTCATTTTGGGTGTTGGGTATTTTGTCTCAGCAACAAGAGTAAAGCAACCAAGACACTATACTATATGGCTTTTCTTTTAACATGCTACCACGACTCCAATCAAAAATTAAAAGCAATTGTTCATCTTCATTTAACCCAATTTCTGTTCATTTCCCTCAGTTATCTCAGAATGTCTGAGATGAAAGTTTCAATGAAAAAGTTTTCAAACTACACCTTTGGCTTAAAAAAAGTGAGTGTTCTACTTTATGTCTCATAAACCACTGTTAATAATTCAATAATGAATTCTAATTAAGCATCCCATAGGCAAATAAATTTAGAAATCGCTATGTATCTCTAGTTCAGGATTTACAAAACTAATTCATCTTCCCTTCCCAACACCCTCCAATTCCTGTAGTTAAGACTTCAGTAATTGAGCTACAAATGCGAGCTCATAGCTCCCATCCCTCATAGCGCCACCTTCCTCAAACCCTCCCACCCAATTCCTCACCAAGTTCTAGCAACTCTACTTCATTTAATGCTGTATCTCTCCAATCAGTCTGTCCCTTCTGCTTCCATTTTCCCTGTATTATCGCATCTTTCTTACAACTGGTCTGTATGATTTTCCAACTGGAAAATCCAGTTGTATGATTTTCCACAGTGCTGCCAGAGGGGATTTTTGTTGTTTCTTTTTGTTTGTTTTGAGACAGGAACTATGTTGTTCACTCTGGCCTCCAATTTGTGATCTGCTTCAGTCTCCTGAGCAGCTGGGAGTACAGGCACGTATCACCACACCCTATTCAGAAGGATCTTTTTATTATGCATATTTGACCATGTTACACTTTTGTAAAAAACCTTCGATTATTTTTCATAATGTGCTCTCCTTACCATTACCAATGATCTGGACCCTCCATGTCTTTTGAGATAAAAACCTCACCTCCTTCAGGTAGCAGTCTTGAAAGCCAGAGCTGAGATCAGTAGCTTCTTCAGTACATTTCCACAGCACCCTGCGCCTACCATTATCATTTTAACATTTTTTTTTTTTTTTTTTTTTTTCCGGGACCGGGGATCGAACTCAGGGCCTCAGTGCTTAGCAGCAAGCACTTAGCCCACTGAGCTGTACCTCCAGCCCTATTATCATTTTTATTGTATACACTCTTCTATTTTTATGCCTGCTTCACAGTCATCTCATCTCTTCTGCAAAGTCCTGAAGAGACAGTGTCCCTTTCTTCTTTATATTCCTAGTACAGACTAAGAATGCCCACTGTATTAGCTTTTCATTACTGTAACAAAATACTAGAGGCAGGCTAATTTTGTAAAAATAAGAGGTTCATTTAACTCATAGTTTGGGAGGCCAAAAATCCAAACAGCATGGCACATGTGGGCTCTGGCAAGGATCCCCCTTGGCTGCATGACTTCATGGCAGGTGGTCTTCTTATTGGCAGTTTTGAGGTGGCACAGGACACCACATGACAAGAGATAGAAAAGATATATGTCTGTGTCTCTTTAAGGTCTTTTTTTGGTCTTTTTGAGACAGGGTTTCTATGAAGTTCAGGCTGGCCTCAAACTCACTTTGTAGCCCACACCTCACACTTACTGAGACCCTCCTGCCTCAGGCTCCGCAGTACTGGGATTATAGGTGTGTGCCACCAGGCCTGACTCTCCCTTTTACAGCCACCAGGACTCAATCATGAAGCTCCACTCTAATGACCTTATTCAATCCCAATCACTTCCTGAAGACCCCATCTCAAAACACCATAACTGGATTACGTTTCCACCCTCTTAATCCCATTATTGTATGACTCTGGGGTTATGATATGCCTGAGTTCAGAGGAACAAACTATATTTAAACCAGAATACCCATCAACAAGTGATACTCATTTGATGAACAAATAGGCTGCAGTCACTGAAGGCACTGAAACTGAGAAAGAGGTTTCAGGTCTTGGATGGTGATGGGTCATCCCTTCCTACACAGGTGCTTCAGCAGGAAATCTTAACAGGCATGTCTGTGCCACTGCACTCCCACTGCTTTCACTATGCATCTACCACTCTCCCCATCCACTGTAGGACCTTTCCATGATCCCTGTCTCTTGCCACTTTCTTCTCACTCTCTGCCACCTCCTACTTTGGAAAGCAAAGTTGGCCACCAAGTCCCATGTTTACTTTCATTCCAAGTTCTGTTTTCTCTCTATAACCACATCCCTTTTAGCCACTTCATTACATCTACTCTTAAGAGGTTAGGATTGTTATCCTCACTATATAAACCAGGAAACTATCACTCAAAAAGTTTCACTCGTTTATTTACCACACATTTATTTGTTGCATTCTATGTGTCTGGCTATATGCTAAACATCTGACACCATCATCCAAGGGATAGTCCAATGAAAACATAGCCATGAAACAAGTGAATATACAAATTAACAATATATATTATGAAGTACACAAGGAAGACTGACTGGAATAGGAAACCCCCACTGCCGTGGGATGAGATCTGCAGGGTGAGTAGATAAAGCCAGGTGCCGAGCAGGAAGCTGAGTGTCCTGGCAGAGGGAACAGCATATATGAGGCTGAGGCAGGCAACAGACTGGCTCCTTTAGGAAGTGAAGACCCATGTGGCTGAAACACAATTAGTAATTAAGAAGGGATAGCAGATGAGGGAGGCCAAAGGCAGGCAGAAGCAAGGAGCCACGAGACCTTGTGGATCACGTGAGAAATGTGGGCATGCTTCTAAGTGCAATTAAATTTAATGTGGCAATGACTTTATTCCTGCTCACCTCATGTGTGAATATTAGCTTCCTAACTCACCTACCTTTGGGCTCCTTAAAGGCACTCCATAGTTATGAAATGAATCAATCCAACACATAAACTTTCATATAGACCTATCTTTCCATAAAGGTAGTTCTCATCTCCCCCTCTTAAAACAAAACTTAACTCTAGCCCTTCTACTATGCTCAGTCTGAATTACTTTGCCTCACTTTTCAGGCTCTTCAATCCTGGATTCTGTACTCACTATAGAAACTGTCCTTTAACACCAGTAATGACCCTAATTATCAACTACTTTCATCTGTCTTCCATTGCTGTACCTAAATACTCCCATCTGGCTAATATAAACAGAAGAGGTTTATTTAGCTCACAGTTGTGGAGGCTGCGATGTCCATAAGCACAGCACTGACATCTGTTCCCCACCTGTCAAGGGTGCATGATCATGCACCTGCAAGATCATGCATGCGGGAGACCTCACAGTGAAACCATGTAATGAGATCCAGCAAGCTTCCACAACAATGTGCTCCCTTGATCTGTCAATGGATTAATCCAAGAATTAATCCATTCCTGAAGGCAGAACCTTCATGACCCACCCCTAGTGACTCCTGATAAGGATTCAACTTCAACAAGAGCTTCAATAAAAAAACTTCAAACTGCAGCACCAACCCAGTATGTTTTCCCTTCTTCTTTCCCTCAAATGTACATACAGTCTCACTTACTTAATCAGAACAGGGTTTTTAACTTGCCACAGAATTCAGAGATCCATAAACTTGGGTAGAATTATAAAAGTCAACTTTGTTTTCAACAAACTGTTAACTGCAATTTAATTTTATGAGTGCATGTAGAAAAAAATCTTTGTAGTACTAGCACTGTAACTTTGTTAATAAAAATACCACTATCAATGAATATTTTATCACATTATATATAGTTAGTATACACATCTTAAAATAGCCCCACTTTATAATTCTGGGAGGTGTTAAGCCTACTAATAAATCATGTTATTTTATACATTGGTAAAGAAACACTACTAGATCACGTTTCTCTAAATAGTTTGATAATATTTTGTATCTTATGACCTCATGGATACATTCACAAATATATACAGTCTAAGGACTTCCCCAAACTGCCAAAAAAGGCCATGACATATAAAAGCTTAAGTGATTTAGTCATTCATCTCTACTCAATAAACACACAACCTTCACTGGAACCATCTCTTGTTCAGGCTTCTTCACATCATGTTGCTGTTTCCCACCCTGGTTTGAAGCTCTTTCATTGGTTCTACTTCCTACCCTTGTTCCCATAGCCCAACCTTCAATCCTACACTAAATTCTGTTTCTCTTTTCAATTTATTTCTGTTTTGGGGAACTCTTTGAAACAGGGTCTGTGTAGTGCAGGTTGCCCTCTAACTCAAGGTGATTCTCCTGTCTGAGCCTCCCAAGTGCTGAGATTATAGTATTGCAGTATCAGTCCTGGCTCTAAATTCTGGGGTATTTTGTTTTTGGTACCAGGAATCGAACTCATGACCTTGTACTTGCCAGGTAGGCACTTCTACATTGTCTTAAACATCCTTCCTTTATAAATCTTATTTATCTGTACAGCTGATTCAAACACCAGCTCCAAGATAACTCTCAAATATACTTCTTTTTGTCCAGCTTCAATCTTGCATCTGAAACTCCCTGCCACACCTTGTAGCCTTGAAAACACACTATTCAGAGGTGGACTGGGTTCAAATCCGGACCCCTACTTACCAAGTGTGACTTTAGAGCTGGGTGTTGTGGTGTACACACCTGTAATCCCAGCACTTCCAAGGCTGAGGTGGGAGGATCTCCGTGAGGACCACTAGGACACAGTGAGTTCAAGGCCAGCTTGAATTATGGAGTGAGACTGTCTCAAAAAATCGGAACAAAAAACAAAGTGTGATCTTGGGTGAACAATTTAATCTTTCACTTCCGTTGCTTCATTTGGAAACTGTAGGTGATAGTAATTATACTGACTTGTGAAGACTAGGTTAGAAGAGATAACGTGTACTGGACAAGCCCCTTACAACACTGTCTGATACATTTTGAGCACCCAATAGAGATAATGGCTATTACCAAAGGCATCTCTTTTCAATCCCTGATAATTTTATTTCACGTTTATTAATAACATCCATTGCTAGCCACTGGGAGAGAGTTCCTAATGATATAATTCTGATGAAGTCACTGCTCCAAAACTGTCAGTGGGTCTATACTTAACAGCACTGGAAACTCACAAACATGACCTTTCGCAAATGTTTACCTTCTGATTTTCTTTTCCTGCTGCACTTATTTCTTTAAATTCTCTACCCCACTTTACTTCTTACAGCTTTCGTTATGGTCACACTGAAATGTCCTGCTCTCTAAGAATGTTTGGGCGGCTCTGCTTCTGTCTTTCTTCACACCAACTGTGCTGTTGGTACATATGAAAGCAATGCTTTTGTCTATGATTGTTCCCCAGTTCTATGCGCAGTACCCCACGGTACATATACACTGCAATTTTATCCAGCTCACATACTCATCTAAGCATCAATCTCCTTTAATATTTGCTCGATTTGTTGGCTACGCACTGAGTCAGGACCTGTATTAAAAAAAAAAAAACACAGCCATGCTCTCAAGATCAAAATGTAGTAGTGAAGAGAAACATGTAGTTACATAAATGATACTTGACAAGTCACAAGGTAGCCTGCCCCCTCATGTGAAAACTTTAACTCTTAATATTTCTCTCCTTCCCTTACCTGTTCCACTTCTGTTCCCTTGGGCCACAAAAGCTCTCCCCACTCTCATTTCGCTCTGGCAGTTCACCTGCTCGAGTCGTTCTGACATGGACAACTCCTGCTGTTTGGGCTATTCTGGCCTGGACACCCTCCCTGCAGCTAGGGGCTCAGGCTGTTCTGGCCCAGGTACATCTCCTCACCCCACCCCACCCCTGCCAGAAGGGAGCTTAAAGGCCCACGCTTTCCTCAGCTTAGAGGCTATCTTGGTCCTCTAGGTAGTCTGCTACTCTGTCCCTCCCCCAAAATAGACTTCTCTCATGTCAGAAGATCTGGTCTGGTTCCATGCGGGGTCTTGGTTTCTATCAGTATTGACTGTAAAAGGTAATCATAAAAGGAAACAGCACCAAGGACTGAACAGTCAGCTCAATTTGGGAGGCAAGAGTAGGCTTTTCATAGATGATGATATTTGGTTTTAGTTAAATGAAGGAAAGGCCCATTCTACAGAGGGAACATGTGTGTAAAACACAGAGGTGTGGAATAAAATGGCATGTCTGGGACACAGTTTAATATGGCTGGAGTATAAAGGCCCAAGAGGAAAGGACATGAGATGGGAGAGGTACACAGCTTTTTCTGGCAAGCACAAGAATTTGGATTTTATCATGAAGGTAATTAGGAATTAACATAGTGTTCACACAATAATACATGGCCAGGGTTGTATTTTAGAAAGCTCACTGCTGACAGTATTGTGACAGAGGCAGAAAAGAAAACCTGGAGTAACACTGTCCAAAAGACTTTTTTTTCCAGTGACAGAAATATTTTATAATCTGCTGTTCCATGACAGCTACTAGCCATATGTGGCTATTGAGAACTTGAAGTCTGGTTAGTGCAGAAGAACATTGGAAATTGTACTTAAATTCAAGCTGGGCATCGTGACACATGCCTGTAATCCCAAAACTCAGGAGGCTGAGGCAGATAGAGTGCCACAACTTCCAGGCCAGCCTGGGCTACATGGTGAGTTCAAGCCCAGCAAAAAGTATTTAAATTCAAATAACCACACACCTACTGTATTGGATAGTGCAGCTCAAGAGGTAAGGAAATTTCCTAGGAAATGTCAACATAGCCTAGGTGATAGGCCTAGGACATGAATGTGACTCAAGGTATACTTAAAAGGCCGAATTGTAAGACACTGGTGGTCATGAGGTTGTGAGGGTGAAGACACATGGGGCTCCCAGATTCTAGGCTTTGTGACTGAGTAGCTGCCACGACACGTGGTAACAGAAGGAGCAAGTTTAGAGCATATACAGACTGCATCAATTTTGAACACGTTAGAGTGAAGGTATCCAAGTAGCAACATTTATAGGAAATTTAGGGCAGGATTGCTGTCTGCACTAAAAATACAAGTGTGAGATGCCAGAAGTAGAAGAAAACAGGTATAATCTGGTAAACATCAACTTGTGGGAAGGGGCTAAGAGAATTCAGAAAGGAGAGACCCGGGAGAACAGACAAGGAGGAAAAGAAACTGGTAAGACTGGTCACAAAAGTCAAGGGTACAAAGAATGTCAGGAAGGAAGCAAGATCAAGTGTCAAACGCTCCAGCGGTCAAATGAGGTGAGAACTGCAAAGCACTTTCTGACTTTTCCAATTAAGAGGTCCTTGAGCCTGACATGTGTCTGAAGAGTACTGCTGGTGGAAGCCTAATAGATGAATGGGTTGAAGGGGGCAAGATGGGGAGAGGGAGGGAGGGGAGGAAGGAGGGGGGAGTCTAGGAAGAGCAAGATGGAGAGAGAATTAAGAGCGTAAAGTATAATTTTTACAAGTCCTGCCTATCTGCCTGTGCAAGGGACCGGGAAAATAAATGAGTCTCCTGAGGGTGCAAGATAGTGAAAAGGTTGTTTTTTTTATTTTCCCTTTTTCTGGTTAGGAAAGCTTAAAATTCCAAAGGGTGGAGATGGAGAGTAGCCTCAGGGTAACACAGCAAGTTAACTGGGTCAAAAGTCAGTTTACAGTGGGTCATGTGACGGCCGGCAGCTCAGAGCTGGTTCCCAGGAGGAGCCTTGTAGGTGGGGAGTGGGTATTAGAGGTTGGGGGTGAGGGTGAAGGGAGAGGTACTTGGCTAGAGACAAATCAAAGTATTGCTTTGGTGTCAACTGGACCACCCTATTTCATGGTACCAACCCCTAAATTTATGAAATTGATGTTATAGGCAGCTAAGTTAGATAGAAATAGTATAGGCAGTCAGGCAGGGCCAGGCCCTTGAAGGAGCCATAAAAAGATAGGCATGGGCCAGACCTTAAGACAAAAGGGGCTAACCAAATGCACCCAGTTACCTCCATAGGTGTAAATGTCAGGGATTGATATTCTAAGTAACAACCACCTTCTAAAAGGCCAGTAAGAGTCACTAGCCCGACCCCCAAGGAAAAGCCCCTGATCTGTATTCATGCCCGCTTGCTACGTGACTCACTTTCCCATTTGATCCCAGTTCACTCAGTCTTACCTGGACAATTATACCTGTAATCTTACTGGCTGACCATAGTTTTGTCCATCTCCCCTACCTTGGACCCGCTTCACCTCATGGTTTTTCTCTATAAAAGTCCCTAAAAAAGACAATGTGGGGGGGTAACCCACTCGGGTCCCCCTTCTGTCCCTCTCTTGGACAGAAGCTTTCTTTCTCTCAATATATTTTGCTCTTAACCTCCAGTGTTCCTAAAATTCATTCTTCAGTTTTAGAAAACACAAACTCGTCGGGTATCATTCAGGTTGGGAGGTTTATTTTCTTGTATCAGTAAGACTGACAGCGCAGAAAGCCAAGCTTTCAGAGTAGGAGAGTTTTAACGTAAACCTGAACCACTGTCTAGAAGTCATCAGCTGACAGAAGGCAGACGACGCCAGGTACTCTGAGGTCTCTAAGAAATCTAGGGTGCCCTCAGGGAACACGAAAAATCGTAAGGCTAAGGGCCCAACAGAACGCCCACCCTAGGGCGCGCACCTCGGCCAGCCACAGGAACGTGGGCGGCCCACTCTCCCGGGCCGAGCCGCACCACACTGAGGCGACCGCACCGTGCAGGCCCTCCCAGCTCCCGCGCCGCGCTCTCCATAGACTCTGGCCAGGCCTCGGCATGCTGTGCCTTCTGCCCGAAGCGAGGAATCAATCCTCCCGGCCGCCCCAGGCCGTCCGCAAGAGGCCAGGCTGTGGGGGAAGGGCACCAAGGCAGCCAGTCGGCGCGCCGCTTCCGCCGCACCCACCCGCTGCGCGCCCTCGGAGCGCCGAACGCTGGAGCTGCGGTTGGGTTCGCAAGCCTGCGCACTGGCGCCCTCCCCGCGGCCACCCGCATACCTCTCCCCTCCCCCAGGCCGGTCGCACCCTCGCGCTTGCGCTGTGAGCGTTTCAGGGCTGCGGTAGCCATGCTGAACCCGTACCGAGAGGCTAGCGGGGGGGACTAGGTCGATGACTGCAGGGTAGGAAGCTGGAGCTGTGAAGAAACAGCAGCATTAGCGCGCTGTGGGCTTGAGACGTAGGCCTGGGCCAAGCGGCGCCTTCAGCCCCTCACACGACCCCCAGGAACGTTCGGAAAACTGGCCCTCGTGGCGGGGAGGAGAGGAAGGGGGCGGCGGGCACGTGACCCCAGGCAGCGAATCCGGACGCTGCTGACGTGGCCGCGCGCCCGCGAGACTCTCCCCACCCCCCAGCCCGCTCGGGAAGGGAGGGGTGGGGGCTACGCCCCTCCCCCAACACTTGCCTCGGTTTCCGGGGGGGTTTGACACCCCGGATTGCATCCTCCCCCGCACCCAGCCGAGGGCAACTCGGGATCCCCCCCCGGAAATTTCCAGGATCCAGGTGAGAAGGGGCCTTCGGGGCGGGGATGTTTTCAGACACTTGATTGCCTAACCAATGGTGGGGAGTCCGGGGGGACTCTTGGGGTTCAAAAAAGAATCCTGAGAGGGGAGGGCTTGTCCTTCAACCACTTCACAACCAATGGGAGTGTGGAGGGGGGCCAGCAGGCGAGGGCCACTCGTGGGGGGAGGGGAATGGCCAACCTCGTGCCTCCGTGCCAATTGGAGGGCAAGGGGCGAGGGGCGGCGTGTTCCCCCTTGCGCTCGTCCCCGGGGGTTCGGGAGCCTGGCGCGAGGTGAGGAGCGCCCCTTCTGGGCGGCCGCGGGGGGCGTGGGCGGAGAAGCGGGATGGTGGCTTACTTCCTCCTCGTGGGTGCGAGGGCCGTGGAGTTGACGGCGCGGGCCGGGCGCTGGTCGGCTTGCAGGCCGGCGCCCTCTCCCCGGAGAGCCGCAGGCAGCGTCTCCGCCTTTGTGCGCGGGGCAGCTTGCAGTCACCACGCGGCGTGCGGGAGGGCGCGCTGCAGCCTGGCGGGTTTGCGCGCATCCACGTGGGCACAGCCCCTGGGGCCTTGCACAGGCGTCGCCCCGACGGCCAGGGTCTTGGTTTGAGCCCCGGCGTGGCTGCCGCGGGCGCGCGCGGGGCCGGGGCCACGGGCTGAACGTGGGGTGTGTCTGCTGCGGGAACCGGGCCCAGGGCGGCGCTGGGAGGGGGCTCAGGACGGGATCTGATCCGGGACTGCGCGGTCCCGCGGCCTCGGGCTCCCCGAGGTGGCCTCCCCGCCCCCTCCCCCGGCCCGAACAGCGCTTTCCTTGTGTACTGCGGGGGAGGCGGCGGAAAGGAGGGAAGAGTAATTTTTCCAAATCACCGAGCGGCGGTGGCCTCCCTGGTGACTCATGTGGGGGAAGGGCGGGGTGGGGGAGCAGTGACTTTCCGGAATGCAGGGAAATGGAGTCATGTCCGCCTGCCCTCTCCCCGAGGCCAGAATTTTTTCTGCCGCCTCAGTTCCTCCGCAGCCGGCGCCCTCGCAGTGCTTCTGTCCTGAGCTGCAGAGCGCGGCCGGGCAGAATCAGGTCCTGAGGCCGGGCCGCTAGGGGGAGGGGAGGCGGCCTCTGCAAAGTTGCTGTGTCATTGCTGTTTCTGCCGCAGCCACCAGGCGGGCCCCGGCCTGACCCTGGCGGGGGTGGGGGGCTCCGCTTTCCCGGGGCGCGCACCCCTCTCCCGGGCGGCCGGCGGGGCGGAGGCTGTGTTACGCGTCCGCCCGAGGTTCGAGCCCGGAGGGATGGTGGCGAGGTGCAGCCAAGGGCCTTTCCGAGGCCCTCGCGAGCCCGTGGCGGCGAGGCGAGCGCCCTTTACGGCCAGCTGCGTTCGCGTCCTTGCCCAGGCGCGCACCCCCGCCTGTGCTTGCTGCGCAGCGGAGGAGAGGAAGGGGCACAGCCCAGGTACTCTCCGCCAGGGAAATCCTTTTCTGTCCCTGTGGGGGCGGGGTCGCGGGCGCCTTGGGGATCCCGACCTTGGGCTCAGGCGCAGTTCGCGCACCCAGCCCGTAACCCCGTTCACACTCTGTAGGCAGAGGGCGTGCGGTGGGGGAGGGGGCGAGCCCGAGCTCCCAAAACGGTGCTGCCCCTCCTCGGAGGCGGACGGCCCGGGGGAGGGCGGGGGAGGAGGGGAGGGTGCAGGAGCCGCAGCCGCCGCCTCCGCGCGCCCTCCTCCCTGGCGCTGACCGGCGGACGCGCCGCTCCGTGGGGAGGACTCCGGCCGGGGGGAGGGGGCGGCCTGCGCCTCGTCCCTTCCAGGACTTGTTTTCCGCTCGGGCCGGACGCCGGCCTCGAGGTGTGGAGGTGGGTTCGGGGGCCGGCGGGCGGCGGTGTCGGGGGCGCGGGGCTCGGCGAGGTGCTTGGGCTGGGGACGCGCCGTGCTCGGCGCCTTGCTGAGCAGCCTCGGGCGCTGCCCGGGTAGTGTTTAGCTTTGTGTCGCGGGGCGGGGAGGCCCGGAGCCCTAGTGAGCTGTGTTGTGAGTGCTGGAGCTCGGGGCCTTAGGGCCGCGGCGGCTAAGATGGCGCCTTTCTCCTCGTTGCAGGTTACCCGCGGAGAACGGCGGCCTGCGGCCACACCCCCGGCGACGGAGCCCGGCCGGCTACGTCCACGCGGCCCGCCCGGCTCTCTTCCTTGCAAACCGGGGGCGACGGCCACCCGCCGAATTTGCCCCATGCTCCGAGCCGGGGAGGACTTCGCTGCAAGGGGAGGCGGGGAGAAGGTGTTCGAGGCTCTGGGGACATGGCGCTTGTACCGCTTCCAGCCTCCTCTCCCTGGAGTTGCAAATCCACCGCGCAGCCAATTGGCTTGGAGAGATGGCGGGCGGCCGCTTCCCGGTGGGTCTATGCGGCACTCTTCTGCCTGGTGACCGAAGCCTGGAAAACGAAGCGTGTGACGTCATCGACTCGGCCGACCAATGGAAGAAGCTCCCGCGGAGAGGCGTTCCTCCCCGCTTGTCTCGGCCTTCTCACGCGCGTGAGCGAGCGAGCGCGCGCGGAGGGGGTGGGGGAAATCTCTAGCCCGGTGGCGCGCATGAGCAGCGAAGCTCCTCCCCCCCGCCTATATATAAAGGGCTGGCGCCGGGGCTCGGCGGCGCCATTTCGCGCTGGAGCGGAGCAGCCTCTAGAACGACCTGGAGGATTCTGCCAACCAGTACAGAGCCTTCGCGTCTTCGGGGGCCGCCATTACAATCCACGTCCATCCACTTGGAAATGGCCTTCGTCTCGGCCTGTGACCGGTCCCGGCGGACAGTACAGACCCCATAGAAGCCCTAGAAGCTCCCCTTTTTCGGGCCCCGCCCAATTCTCGGAGTCTGTCCACCCCCTCTACTCCGCCCTCAAGAGGATTTCAAAGATGGAGGCGGCGGCTCCGTAAACCACTTTCCGTGTTAATCCGCCTCCATCCGAGGTCGCCTCAGGACCTTGTCCGCGCCCGACGGTCCCGACGGGAAGAGGGAGCCCCTGCAGGCCGACAGCGGGCCGTATTGACGGCGGTGCCTGGGATCGGCAGCTGCCCGGGTCTGGAGAGCCGGTCCCTTCGGCATCGCGTCTCTGTCGGCGCCATTTTCTCGCCGTCCGCCGCCTGCGGAGCGCGCCAAGCTGCCGGGAGTCGTCGGGGAGGCCGCCGAGGAGACAGCCCTGCGCCCGCCCGGTGGGGCGCTTGTCTGCAGGGCCCAGGGCCGCGGCCTCCCCCCACTTCCCGGGTTATGCTGGGCCGGGCGGTGAGGGGAACCGAGGCCACCCGGACTTTACGCGGCTGAGGGAGGCGCCGGTTCCCCGCGATCAAGATGCTGCAGAACGTGACTCCCCACAAGTAGGTCTCTGCGAGGCGCGGTGGGAAGGGGCAGCGGGCGAGCGCGCGGCCTGAGCGGCGGTTTCTGCACGGCGCCGTGGTCCCTGCGCACCGGCCGGGCAGCGGGAGCTGTCAGATCGTAGTCGGCCTTAAACGCCGTGACTACTGCTGAGCGGGGCTGGTTTGGCGGAAGAACGTAGTGGGGATGGGCGATTTTTCAAGTGCACAAGCAGGTCCTGCGGGCCTACTGGCTGGTGTGGTGTTTTGGGGGTTTAGAGGCCACCCCTGGTGCCGTGTTGGGTTGCCATGGTGACAGCTTTAGAAATTGGCAGTGGGGATTCCCCGACTGGGATCGAGGGATTGTCTTCTCATCCTGGGGGGTTCTTGCTGTGCACAATTGGTCACCAAATTTCTGCACACCTTTCAATGGCAAAATGAGAGGTGTGTGTTCGGTTCGTTGGGATGGTTTTTGCTGCCGTGGAGTTCATGGGGGGGGTGGAGCTAAGGCTCCGTTTAGCTCTTTGGATGTAAACAATGAGATCTCGGTGGAGAGTCTTTAATCTTAGAGTGTGGGAAACACCTGGTCCAGGAGAGTACCAGAGGGACTGTAAACCTAAAACATTTCTGGCGTTTGGGCTCCAGATGCTGCAGTAGTGGGTACGGTTAGTGGGACTGTGTATTTCTAACGGGGAACGTGGGGGTTGCTGGTCCTAACATGGTTGAGTGGCTCTGTCTTTTGAAGAGCTGACAGTTAGTTTAGACTGAAGGCTGGTATACGTTGTCTAAATTTTTTTGTGTATATTCTTGGTTAGATTTTTTTAGTCCTTTTTCTGCTGTGGTGGTGTAACTCCGAGGATCACCTCCTCTACCCAGATGGATTCTTAGCTATCTTATCAGCATTTTACGAAGTTTTTCTCCATACTTTGTTCCCTTCCTCTTTACCGGCCTCCCTCAGGCTCAACCACTATGACAACCACCAAACCCTTAGTGAGGAGGAAGCTTGAGTTTCTCAGCTCCACCCGTTTTGCTTAAGATCCACTCCCATAGGGCTATAGTTCTCAGATGTGCCATATTAGACGTTTTTGTTTTTATTTGTTTTTAATTTATTATTGGGGTTTTTTTTTAATGTACGTGGTGCTGGGGATCGAACTCAGGGCCTTGTGCATACAAGGCAAGAGCTCTACCTCTGAGCCACATCCCCAGCCCACGTTTTTGTTTTAATTTGAACAGAGCTCACCAGATTTCACAAAGGTGGAATTAGATTAGGTAGACTAAAAGTAAAAAGGGCAGTGGGCAACAACAGAAGCTCAGTAGATTGCTGGGTTGTTGTGCTCATTAGCGCCACTTGATTAAGCTTAGTTACCTTACTAAATTCAAAACCTGGACTTACTGAGTGCATAGTGCAAATGATCATTTTTTCTTGATTTGGTGAGGTTATCAGGTCTTAATTTTGTTTCTCATCTTTACAGGCTCCCTGGGGAAGGCAATGCAGGGTTATTGGGACTGGGCCCAGAGGCAGCAGCGCCGGGGAAAAGGATCCGAAAGCCTTCCCTCTTGTATGAGGGATTTGAGAGCCCTACAATGGCTTCAGTGCCAGCTTTGCAACTGACCCCTGCCAACCCACCACCCCCTGAGGTGTCTAATCCCAAAAAACCAGGACGGGTAACCAACCAGCTGCAGTACCTCCACAAGGTGGTGATGAAGGCTCTGTGGAAACATCAGTTTGCATGGCCGTTCCGACAGCCTGTGGATGCTGTCAAACTGGGTCTGCCGGTGAGTAGACATTGCAGTTGGGAGGGATGCAGATGAAAAAGGAAGACTGTGTGTGAGCTGGGGTGGGCAGCCTAGTGTAGGTGCTGCGGCCCCTAGGGACTCCCCGATCCTCCCCTGTAGGGCGGCTATCCACCAGAGTTCGAGATTCTTGGTGATTGTTCCAAACACTTGCTATTTCGTGGCATCGCTCGTTGTGCCCTCCATGTGTCCTTAACTTTTGTGCCCTGGCTCCATTTTACAGATTCCCACCCCAGGTTGGGAGAGGACCGCGGTGGCCAAAATTCTTAGCTTCTTCCTTTCCCTCATGCAGCCCATGGATAGCCAGCCCCAGAGGTAATGTCACAGGATGGGAAGTTGCCAGAGTGGATGGAAGGTGGGTGCTTAGGCAAAGCAATAGGGGCCTTCCAGTGGGTGTTAAGAGTTCCATTCCGTTTTCTTTTTGTCCTATAGTTTAATTGGGGCCGCAGTTAAGGAAACTGTAGACCTTTATGTAGGGAGTGTGTGTGTTTGTGTGTGTGTGCGCGCATGTGCACTCTTGGGATCAAATTTTGTCTTAGAAAATAGGCTTTTAATTTTTAGTGGTTTTGATGTACTTTTTTTTAGGATTATCACAAAATTATAAAACAACCAATGGACATGGGTACTATTAAGAGGAGATTAGAAAACACCTATTACTGGGCGGCCTCAGAATGCATGCAAGATTTTAATACCATGTTCACCAACTGTTATATTTACAACAAGGTGAGTTTTTCTGAGCTTGGTTAGCAATTAAGGTAATGTTTGGATGGACCTTAAAAGTTTTTTAAAAAGTGTTTTATCACCTGGAAAAGTGTTAGCTGTGTTAATCTGGGTCTAAAAATCCAGAATTTGAAGTACTAAACATTGATGTGGCTTTTCAGAACTTCATAGTTAAAGGTGGTTATTTCCGTAGAGCGTATTTTATGGTTGGTGGTGATGGCTCTGTTTTTAGAAAGCTTCAGAGACCTGCATAGTACAGAATCTGTTTGACCCATCTCATTCACCTTGGGACATTTGGGACCATATGTATTTTCTTCATTTTGAAAGACAGTTTGGAGAGAAAGTAAAAATTAGTGGCTTGGTGTGGTAATATAGTGCTTGAAGACAGAGATGCCTAACAGTGGGTGATGCCTTAGAGTGGGAAATTGGATGGTTTCTATTTTCTGCTGATACGTCATTTGAATTTTTTGTGTTTTTCTATCTCTAGCCCACTGATGATATTGTCCTGATGGCACAAACACTGGAAAAGATTTTCCTACAGAAAGTGGCATCAATGCCACAAGAAGAACAAGAGCTTGTGGTGACCATCCCTAAGAACAGCCATAAGAAGGGGGCCAAGTTGGCAGGTAGGGAGAATGAAAAACTTGTAAATGAAGATCTAAAGGTGGGAAAGAGAATCAAACTAAATTTTTTTTCTTTTTCTAGCACTCCAGGGCAGTATTACAACTGCCCATCAGGTACCTGCCATTTCGTCTGTGTCACACACTGCCCTGTATACACCACCACCTGAAATACCTACCACTGTCCTCAACATTCCCCATCCATCGGTCATTTCTTCTCCTCTTCTCAAGTCCCTGCATTCTGCTGGACCGCCACTCCTTGCTGTCTCTGCAGCTCCTCCAGCTCAGCCCCTGGCCAAGGTATAGATGAATGGGTTTATTTCGAACGGGGGAAGGAAAGGATTTCAGTCAAATGAACCTGAAGTAAGAGACTCCTGTCTTGTTTTTCTTTGCAGAAAAAGGGGGTTAAACGGAAAGCAGATACTACCACCCCTACACCTACAGCCATCTTGGCTCCTGGTTCTCCAGCTAGCCCTCCTGGTAGTCTTGAGCCTAAGGCAGCACGTCTTCCCCCTGTGCGTAGAGAGAGTGGCCGCCCCATCAAGCCCCCACGCAAAGACTTGCCTGACTCTCAGCAACAACACCAGAGCTCTAAGAAAGGAAAGTTGTCAGAACAGTTAAAACATTGCAATGGCATTTTGAAGGAGTTACTCTCTAAGAAGCATGCTGCCTATGCCTGGCCTTTCTATAAACCAGTGGACGCTTCTGCTCTTGGCCTGCATGACTACCATGACATCATTAAGCACCCTATGGACCTCAGCACTGTCAAGGTACCCACTGCATGGGGCAGATGGGATGCTCAGGCAGTGATTGAAACCCAGGGATCAATAAAACTATTCATGTATTTTGATGGGCACACAGCTGTTTTTCATTTTTGGTATTTTACCCTCACAAAGTTGTAATAGGGCAGAAAACATGATGTACTCTGAAATCTGCATTTCTTACAATAAGGGTAGGTTTTCCTTGTTACCACAGTAGCACTGCTCACAGTCAAGTACTAGTAAGTGTTGGGTTAGGGAAATTAAAGGGGTGGAAGGTCAGGAGACACTATGTCACTTACAAATTAAGTTGTTTTTTTTTTTTTTTTAATTCCTAGATGAAAGGTTTCCTTTTCTAGACCTAGGTATTTCTTCAGCTCACCCAAATTACTTTGACCTCAAACTTGAACCAGGGCACAGATCCTTGAGGTCATCCCCACTGTTCTCTCTCTTGAGAGGGCTCTTGTGGTGTCTGGGGTTGGCAGGGAAAGGTGAGTCTCTCTGCCTGTGCAGCTTCTGATGCTGCCTCCTTCTGCAGCGGAAGATGGAGAATCGTGATTACCGGGATGCACAGGAGTTTGCTGCTGATGTGCGGCTTATGTTCTCCAACTGCTATAAGTACAACCCTCCAGACCACGATGTCGTGGCCATGGCACGAAAGCTTCAGGTGAGTGTAAAGGGTGAAGTTTAAAGAATATATAGGCAGGCTGGAGATAAAGCTGAGTGGCACAGCATCTGCCTGGCCAAGCACAAGGTCATAAGTTCGATTCCTGGCACCAGAAAAAAACAGTAGGCACAAGGAGGTATACTTCAGTGAAGTACATCTTCAATGCAGAGATCTTTCCTTTCCTGATGTTTGTAAATTCCATTTTATTATAAATTGGTGCTGTAATGCTGGGTGGTTGGGGGTAGTCCGGGTGTTCTGTGTTCGCATAGTTTTAAGAGTATCTGTTTCTGTAGGATGTATTTGAGTTCCGTTACGCCAAGATGCCAGATGAACCACTGGAACCGGGGCCTTTACCAGTGTCTACTGCCCTGCCCCCTGGGCTGGCCAAATCATCTTCAGAGTCCTCCAGTGAGGAAAGTAGCAGTGAGAGTTCTTCTGAGGAAGAGGAGGAGGAAGATGAGGAGGATGAGGAGGAAGAAGAGAGTGAAAGCTCTGACTCAGAGGAAGAAAGGGCTCATCGCTTGGCAGAACTACAAGAACAGGTATTTTACCACTGAGTTTCTGGGTAAGAGGTTCATGTCTTGTCTTGGTCCTAACTTTCTCTGGGTCTAATTTCACTTTCATGTTTTACACTTCATGTCTGACCCCTCTTCCCCCAGCTTCGGGCAGTACATGAACAACTGGCTGCCCTGTCCCAGGGCCCAATATCTAAGCCCAAACGGAAGAGAGAGAGAAAGGAAAAAAAGAAAAAACGGAAGGCAGAAAAGCATCGTGGCCGAGCTGGAGTTGACGAAGATGACAAGGGGCCCCGGGCAGCCCGTCTGCCACAACCCAAGAAAAGCAAGAAAGCAAGTGGTGGCGGCGGTGCTGCTACGCTAGGTGCCCCTGGCTTCGGACCCTCAGGAGGAAGTGGCAACAAGTGAGTTCCAGCAGAGTAGGAAGCAGTGGTTTCATGGGGGGTTTTCCTTTACTGCTTTGGGGGTGCCATTTCCCGCGCTTGGAAACGTTTTCTGTAAACTGGAGTCACTGAACTTTGTGATTGGTCAGGTAACAAATGCAGTTGGCTTTGAGAGCCGTAAGATAAGTACTCAACTCTCACACACATTGCAAAAGCAGCTATAGGCAGTATGTAGGCAATGAATATGACTGTTCCAGTTGAACTTGCATTTATGAACAAGTGGCTGGGCCAGATTTTTGTTCAGTGGGCTAGTTTGCCTACTCTATGTCAGCATACAGTTTTGCCTCTCTTTTTGGTAGTATATGTAGTTTTTGCAGTGCTTTAGGAGATAGAAAGATGGTATACCTAGTATAGGCTTCCAAGCCCCAGGCAAACTCTAAATGCTTGACGTGAAAGAGCTCAGTAAAATGCTTTGCTCTTCCCATGTTCCAGTACCTCCCTGTAACTCAGAAACACTGCACTGCAGGTAGGATATGAGGGTGCCTGGGTTGAGCAGTGGGAACACGTTAGAAGAGACAGTGGTAGTTTTCCATCTTACAATTTTCTTTTGTCCACAGACTACCTAAAAAGGCCACAAAGACAGCCCCGCCTGCTCTGGCTACTGTTTATGACTCAGAGGAAGAAGAAGAAAGCAGACCCATGAGCTACGATGAGAAGCGCCAGTTGAGCCTGGATATCAACAAATTACCTGGAGAGAAGCTGGGTCGAGTTGTACATATAATCCAAGCCAGGGAGCCTTCTTTACGAGACTCAAACCCAGAAGAGATTGAGATTGATTTTGAGACGCTCAAACCATCTACGCTGCGAGAGCTTGAGCGCTACGTCCTGTCCTGCCTACGAAAGAAGCCCCGCAAACCTTACAGTGAGTACAACACAAGCTACCCCTGCAACCCCCAAGGTCCTTGTGTGGCTCTGGGCCACGGCTCAGTGAGAACAACCATCCTGGGGTCTGGTACCTCTGGGTGCTTTATAGCAACCCCAGTGAATCCTGTTACTCTTTTTCTAGCCATCAAGAAACCTGTGGGCAAAACAAAGGAAGAACTAGCTTTAGAAAAGAAGCGGGAACTAGAAAAGCGGTTACAAGATGTCAGTGGGCAGCTTAATTCCACTAAAAAGCCCCCCAAGAAAGGTGAGTGTTCTCGGAAACTGCTGCAGGTTTATAGCCTTTTCTCTTGTGATTGTCTTCTTAACAAACGAAAGTACAGACTTTTACGCGAGATGTTCAACTTTGCCCCACAGCAAGTGAGAAAACAGAGTCCTCTGCGCAACAAGTAGCAGTGTCGCGCCTCAGCGCTTCCAGTTCCAGCTCAGATTCCAGCTCCTCCTCCTCCTCTTCCTCTTCGTCAGACACCAGTGATTCCGACTCAGGCTAAGGGGCCAAACTGTGGGGCAGGAAGGCTCCGCAGGACCGGACCCCCATACACGCTGCCCCACCCTGCCCCCTGTGCCGTGACGCTTCATCTCTCCCCGCGTCCCCCGTCTGTAGGAGAGCCTGCTCTGCAGGGGGAGGGACTCTGAAGAACAAGGTGGAATTCCCAGCCCCATTGGGAGTGATCTCTTGGACACAGTGCCTGTCCGGAAGGGTGGGGTGGAGCAGAGGAGCGGGGTGGGAGCAGCAGAGGCCCAGGTGAGAGGTTAACTTGAGGCTGTAGTTGCCCTGTCCACTTCGGAGAGGCCCTGTTTTGAGATTGTTTGTTCTAATTTATTAAGCTAGGCGAGGCTTTTGGGTAGGGCTATGGTCCCCTCAGCCTCCGTGGGGAGGGAGAGGGGGATTTTTTTTTACGTTCTTTTTTTTTTTTCTACTCGTTTCCCTTTTTCCCTTCCGCTCCATTTGGGGCCCTGGGGGTTTCGGTCATCTCCCCATCTGGTCCCCTGGACAGTCTCTTTGTCTGTTGATTCTAACTTGTAAATAAAGAAAATATTATTGGAGTTTTGAGTTTTTTATCTTGGTAACATTTCTGTTTGTCACAAGGAACTTCGGAAGTGTTCCTGATGGGTGGGTTTTGTTCGGTGCTGCTGGCCACTGGTGGAATGGAGGGTATTCGGTGACAGCCAAAGGGCTTTTGTTACTGAGCCACTAGCAAGCACTCTGTTTTCAGAAAAGTGCTTTTGAAATAAAAAGGATACCTGTCCTGTTTGGGGGCTTCGTTTTTAAACTACTGGATTATTACTCTTGTTTTAGAAATAATTGCTATTAGCCTTTTATATAAAGTATCCAGAATAACCATTTTAAACCTGATTTCCTGTGATTTTATGTGAAATAGGCAAGTCCCCAGCCCAGTTAGAAGTTCCAGGTGGTGGTAATAGGACAGATAGTATAGTGTGCAGAGACTTTGATTCTTTAGTGAGGAAAAGGGGAGTAAATGCCAGAAGCAGCAGCTGCCAAGGTGGCATACTGGGGTGCAGGTGGCATTTGCTGTGTCAGCAGGGAGGGGTGAATGATTCAGAGCAACCCAGAAAAGCCCAGTCAGGACATTGCAACTAAGTTCATGGCATAAAGACGGATCTTATCTTCAGTATTAACCCTCCACTGAGCATTTAGTGTATGCCAAGCTTTCAAAAAGCATTTCTAGTTGGTCTGCTCCTTACTCTGAAGTCTCAGCCCTACCTAACTGGTAACAGAAGTGAGGCAGAGACTTGCCCATCCTGCCCCGAGTCAACAGCTACAGAGTGGTAGAAGTGGGATTTGAACCCAGGCAGCCCAGCTTCAGAATCCACATTTGTAACTACAGCTGGACTTGAGTGCTGCAGCTGGATATGAGAGCTAAGCAGAGATTGGGCTGTTCAGGCTGTGTGCTGAGAGCTGCAGCAGTCGGCAACAGGAGTGGTTTGGAAGTAAGGCGGCGAGGTAATGGCTGATAGGTTTGAAAGCTACGTAGGAGCTGAAACATGACGCTTGGTTTTCACAGCTATCAGTGCATACTGAAGACCATTTCGTACAAGGTACATGAGAACTTGTAAGGTTGGCTTGTAAGGGCTACCCATAGCGACAGGCATGGAAGGGTGCAGATCTGCCTGCACCGCTGATGCAGAGGGTCCAGTTAAAGGCCTGGAGCTGGCTGTCGTCCCTGTGTGAGTCCCCGTCAGTAGGCCTGAGGGTCTGCGTCAGAAGGCCAAAGGGCAGGTGCTGGAGGCTGGAGGGTGTGTGGAAGCCAGGGGCCAACCGAGGAGACAAGGACAGCCCCTCCAAAGAAACGCTACTCTTCCCTTTCATACCATCTGGCCCTAATCCTTGGGTGGGTGTCCCGCACCCAGAACTACACTGAGTGCACAGTTGGGCGTTTGTCCCTCAAGTTGACAGCAACATGCAGCTATTTTCAGTCACCACACTGAAGGAGCAGAGTGCAGTTCAGGTGCTGCACATCTTGGGCCCTAGCTCAGCTCTCCAGCGGAGGAAGCAGGGTAGTGGCTCATGAGCCACCTGGCTGGAATCTAGGACCGCTCCAGTTTTGAGGCCCTTGAAACTGCCACTTGAGGCTGAATGTCTTTGGTGCCATCTGTTGGCTGTGTTGTCCACGACTTCCTCTTGAGGATACATTTGTCACTTTTTATCCATTTCCAGGTTTTCTCTACTTTTAAAACAATCTCACTCTGTAGTCCAGGCTGGTCTTAACTCACTACTGTAACTCAAATTTAGCACTGATGTCTCATCCTTCAGAGTGCTGGGGTTACAGGCTGCCGCACTCGGCCTTTCTCCTCCATTTCCTATCTTCCAACTCTTGAAACGTTTCTGATGCAGAAGGTAGGAGGAGTTTTTACACCTTGTCTCACTGAACCCCGAGGCCTCAGGCTTCCACAAGGTCATGTTCATGTCCTTGGCCCTCTTTGCATAGTTTTTCTTTTTTTTTTTTTTGAGATAAGGTCTCACTATGCAGTTCAGGCTGGCCTTGAGCTCACTTTGTAGCCCAGGCTGGTCTCAAACTTGCAACAATCCTCCTGCCTCAGCCTCCCGAGTGCTGGGATTACAGACAGGCACCACCATGCCCAGCTTTTTTGCATAGTATTTCTAAACAATTTTACCCGTTCCTCCGGAAACAACGCTTCACCCATAAAACCTTGTGTCTCTTTCATTACAAGAATGTTCAACCGCAGTGGCAACGTCCCTCAGGTTCATGCCACTCAACATACCCAGAAAAGACCTTATCTTTTGCCCAAACTTGTTCCTCAGCAAGTTCTTTATGAAGCCAGCACTTACAGAGCTTGCTGTGTACCTCACCTAGGAGCATCTTTTCTGTCTTCATAATAACCCAAGAGGCAGGTACTCCTCGTTTCATAGAGGAGGAAACAGACTTTTACCAGCAGTGCTACAGCAAACCAGAAGCTGAGCCAGAGTAGTTAATGTACCAGCCCTTTCGCGTCATGCGGGGCCAGCGACCTTGCCTGGTTCTTCCTCCCTGTAGAGCCCTGCCTCTGCCACCTCACCAGTGCCTCGCATGAGGCTGAAATAGGCACATCTGCTGGTCCACGTCTTCCAGCTCACCGTGTCTCGGGTCCACCACCCTCTTCACCCCTCATAAGCACCTGTCTTCTAGGATATGAGGTGAAGGCTGTCAGCCAGTGAGACCTTACGCTGTGACACATGTGCCCAGGGGGACCCTGAAGGGGACAGCGCGAGATTCTAGCACAGCCGAGGCTCAGCCCCTCCCCACAACCTTACCTCACTCGAAGGTGGTCAAGATAGATAGCTTCTCTCCTACTTGCAAAAGCAACCCTAAGCTTAAAGTCACTTTGTGTCCTTCTACAGCCATGAAGTATACATAACAAAGCGTTCTCTCACATCTCTGCCAAGTGAGGGCGTTGCTGATGTTGTCAGCGAAGATGAGGGTGGAGGAGCAGGGGTGTACTCTCCAGTACTAAGACTGTGCCAGGTACTTGGGGGGCGCAGAGTGTGAGTGCAGGTGCTCTTCCCTGATCTGCAGCTGTCAGACTGCAGTCAGCTGTGAGAATTACTGAGATTCTGAGGTGACCATGGCTAAGCAGTAAAGCACAAGGGTTTCTCCAACAGTGATTATTACCTTGTTTTCCAGTCTAGTTTTTGTTTCTTATACAGAATTACTACAAAAAAAAAAAAAAAAAAAAAAGTTTACAATGCTACCCATCCTTGCCCTCTCAAGATTGTAAAAGAAATTTTCAAGGTTTTCCAAGTTTGCTCCTATGCTTTTGACTCTTCCCCAGGAAACAAAAGCTGAAATGTTATTAACAACTTGGCAGCTACAAGACACAGGGAGCCCTGCCTCTCTAGCAGAGTGGTGGGAAACACATCCACGGTCACCGCCATGTGCTCTGCATTCTCGATTTGAAAAGGCACCACGCTCTCCAGGCCCCTGCACCCTGGTTGCTGTGTCAGGCCTCCGGTTGTGCCTCCTGCCTTCCATAAGGAACTTTCCCCGCTTGGCCCTGAGCTCCCTGCTGTCTGCTCACTGACTGAGACCCCCAAAACCTCTGCTTCCCCTTTGAACCCTGCATTTTGCTTTGGACCCGTTTCTAACCACCACGACACAACCCACCAATGCGCTGCTGTTGAATCTGTGTCCACTCTTCATGCTGACCCCCGACGTTCTCTCTTCCATCACCCTGCACACCGGGCTCGTCTATCCCTTCCGTGCAGCTTCTGCTCAGGTTGACCCATGCTGTAGAAAAACATTTTTTCCCCCACCAGCCCAATGAATAGTTAAATAACTGCTAGGAAATGTGAAGACACGGGAAATGACGTGACCTCGTCCCACAAGTAGTGAGGAAAACCCCAGGGAGAGCTTTTGCTCTGTGAAGTGGAACGGGGCTGAGGAGAATAATGTACATTGTCCACACTGGACCTGTGCTATCCAAACAGTAGCTGCTGGCACCCGCTGCCCTCCCTAACACGCTTCCGAGTCGGTGTAGGCGCCGGGTCTCTTGTGAAGGAAGAAGCCCGTGGGAACGCGGTTAGAAGAGGTAGATGGTGAGAAAAGGTGGGGTGGGGCAGCTGTGCATCCGGACTTGTTCTGATCGTGTAAGAGCCTCACAAATTGCACACTGACTCCACTTTTACTGTTTTTATTCTTTGTGTTCTGTCTGGGATTGCAATAAGGTCTCAATGAGGGAAATAAAAATTGTAAAATTATTTTTTGGTGATACTAAGGATTGAATCCAAAGCCTTTGTGCTGAGCTACACCCCAGCTATTTTTTAAATTTATTGTAAGATGGAGTTTCACCAAGTCACTGCATTGCCCATAAATTTGGGATTTTCCTGCCTCGGACTCCCAGAGTACTAGGGATTATAGGCATAGCCACCATGCTCAGCTACATGTGAGTATTGTTACAATTGAATTTGGCTTTTGTTGTACTTCCGATGTCTGTAGTCATTACTATGGTAACTTCTGACGATCGAGCATTATTTTTGGAAGGAGAAGACATTGATGAAGCACTTACAGGACTTCCAATATAAAATGAGCCCATGCTTTGAGCTCATGGACGAAAAAGTTAAATAAAACTCTTACGTGTGTATTTAATAACCATGTAATGGGAAAACAAATTAAAAGCATTATATCATATTTTACTTTAAACTCAAAATATTTAAATTATAAAATCTCTGTTACAGAGTAGTAATTATTCAATAGGTATTATACGTTATAGATTCAGGAATCCAATGATCTCATTTGTGGCATAATATTAAAAACACATACTTAGAAAAATCTCCAAGCCAGGCATGGTGGTGCACACTTGGAATCCGAGCACTGGGGAGGCTGAGGCAGAAAGATTATTGTGTGTTGAAGGCCAGCCTGGAATAGCAATAACCTGTCTCAAAAAAAAAAGAGAGAGAGAGAGAAAAGCTCTCCGTACAGAAAACCTGGGAAAAGTACAAAGAATATACATTCACACATACCCATCACCTAGCTTCCACAACTTTCATGATTTTGCATATTTGTTTGAGTTGTGTGTGTTGTGTACTGTGTGTATTCTGAATTTGTTTCAAACTAAAGATGTCTTGGTACATAAGCACAGTACCATGATCATACTAAATAAAACTGAAAACAGCCCCTTGATTACCCAGTTTACCCTCAAGTTTCCCTATTTGTTTTAAAAGTGTTATTCTCCTCCAGAGGACACCAAGACTCACTCCCTAAATTTAATTATGTCTTTAAGCCCCGTGCTTCTCCTCGGGGGTGTAGGGTCTCCCTGTGTAACAGTCCAGGCTGGCCTTGCCCTCACTGCAGAGCCCAGGCTGAGGGATGTGCCACCGCCTCTGGGTTTTATGTTGTCTTTGTGAACGAGACGAGGCCGGTTGTAGGCTACCTCACACTCCCAACATGTGATGGTTACTTTATAGTTTCATTGCCTTCCTCTCCTCTCTCCGTTGATCTTCCCACAGAGCAGAACCTGAGGGTTATATCCAAACTGAAGATTCCGGGTAGTAATGCATAGGTAATGCTGTGCACTTCGCCCGTGATAAATACCTTGCTGCGTTGAGGTGGAGGCAGCCAGAGTCTCCTGTAAAAGGAACTTTTCACTGTTTTGAATAGCGGACAGTCTACCGGCAAGTTCCCTACATGTATTCTGCTAATGGTTTTAGCATCTCTGATACCTTCCCTGAATCAGTAATCTTACTAGGTTTGAAAAATGCTGATTTTTAAAAATTCTGTTATTTCTTCTACACTGATCAGCTGCCACTTACCTGAAAGGCAGAGCTTTTCTCACCTGTTGGACACTAGCTCCTGAAATGGCAGGATACGTGCTTCTCTTCCCTGAGCACCAACGCTTTTGTGTGTTAGGAATTAGAATGTCTCATCCAATGGTAACAGAAAAAGGTTAGTGTTAGTTGTTTATTTTATTATTTGAATGCTAATAGGGACTCAGCAATTTTTATGTGTTTAAATGTTTTAATATATATTTTTTGACATGACTCTGCTGGTCTGTGAACATTGTCCAGAACAGTAAGATACACAGACCAGCTTTGTATTCTCACTGACCCAGACTTAGACTCCACCACCTCTCCAGGGAACTCTACCTGTCTTTTAGTGGGAAAAGGTACACAATGCTGCCTTCCAGTTAGTTAAAAAAATGCTTTTCTTCTGTGTGGTACAGTTGTTGACATTTGTTTCAAATTTTAGGGGGTTTCGTTTACTACTTATAAAAGTAGTAAAGCATTTATGTTTCAAATATCAATATTCACTTTTATCCTATTGCCTCAAACCCACTCTCCCACCTCTATTCTCTCTTCCTCCATTTTAATAATTCTACTAACCTGACTGTGTGCAAAAATATGTGTGTGCGTGTGTGTGTGTGTGTATCCCAAAAGTATCACATACTGTAGTCATTCTTTTGCGTTGTGTCTCCCACTGTATCCTCACGATTTCTCTGTATCAGTTCAAAGAGATTCTCCATTATTTTGCACAGCTGTGCCTTAGTCCGCTGTGTGGACGTACCACAGTTCCAGCTGCCATTCCGCTCCTACTGACATATTTCTGACCTTTGCTATTGCAAACAATAGTGTATCATTTCAGAAAGCGCCACTGTGCTCTAAGGATATAGATACATGAATGTTTGGTGTTCCCTTACACATATTAAAATAATATATTTTAGAAGGAAAATATTACCGACACTGACTTTTTTTAATAAAATGATTAACACTTTTCTGAACAGCCGGGTATGAGGGAACAATTACACACCACGTGTACTTAGTGACTGCAGATTACTAAGTCTGACAAACGTAAAGTGGCCACACTAGTGCTCAGCACACTAAAGTGCTCAATAAATAAAAGATAATAGGAATAATAAAAACAGTAATGTTAATAGTAACAGCAAAAAATTTCAAATTCATTTTTCTCTATTTGGACATGTCCAGGCCTTATGGTAAGAAGCAGGTCCACATGGTCAGGCCAAAGGAAAGGAGGAATGGGCCACCGGGAATCCAACCAGGATTGGGGAGCGGTGTGTCAGCTCCAGGGAGAAGGAGGCGGCACAGGTCCCAGGGGGCAGAGATGCCCTGGAGTCCTCTTCTTCAGCGATTGCTTATTCCAACCTGGAGTCTCCACATAAAGTGGACTCACTCACAGAGGGAGCCAGGCTACGGCTCCTCCCGAGCAATAGTCTAGGTTGTGGACAAAAGCAAGGACAGGAAGCGACTCTGCTCCTCCAGACCCGTGCGATCATTTTCCCAGAAGGCTTCCAGGAGGTCAGAGAGCAAAGAAACCCCGGGGAGCGGGGCCCCTTCCAAGGAGAGGCATCTGCCCACAGAGATAAGCAGGGAGACTTGCGAGAAAGCCCTCTCAAAGTGGGAAGTTTGTTTAGTAAAGTTGGTCAGGGAAGCTGCTCAGAATGGGCTCCAAAGTATGCGAATGGACGGTGGCTTGGAAACTTTAATGTTAAGATCTTGGGCAGGAGGCCTCCAGGGAAAGACACCCTGGCAGTAGCTTTAATGAAAGAAAGAAGAGGGAAGGGAGAGAGGCCGAGACACTCAGAGCAAGGAAACGGTGTTAGACAGAATGAGGTTTTAGCCATATTCTAAGCAGAAAGAAAACCTGCATGAGGGGAAAGCACAGAAGTGGTACAGGTGACGCCAAGAAGTAGAATCTCTGCAGTAACTCCCAAACCTGCTCACTCTTCAACTCCCTTTCTCACTGTTCCTGCTGAAGCCTCAGTAGACGTTAATTTCCAAGAGGGGGTATAACCTCCTCATGCACCTTTCCCAGCAGCCTGACGTTTGCCCATGTGCACAAGCAACGATGGTGCAGGGACAGTAGCATGGGCCCTCGCATTATCAGACAGGCTTCCCCACCATGCTCCGGCTGTCTGGCCTGGGACAAGATGAAATATTTGAGCCCCAGGTTCTTTTTCCATATTTATATAATTCTACTTGCAGACTGGTTGTAAGAGAGCACCCATACATTGCGGTGGAATAGTACTTTATCTGTCCTTGTGTTTAGGTCTGTGATACAAGCCAATAAGGATGTCACCATACGACCCTTCTTCTGGCTTTGACCATCCCAAAGCCTGGTACATACTTGACATTATGTTGGGTGTCCCAGACACTATACTGGGAGACAGAGGGGAAATGGCTTGGAAGTCAGAGATGGGTAGCCCTTCCAGGCTGAGAAGGCACCATGGTCTGTGGGTCCCAAGAGAGCCCTGCTCGACACCAGCACCCAGCAGAGACAGGGAGGCCTCAGAGGGAGGGAAGGAGGCTGGCGCACCTTTGCAGGCAGTGGGATTATCCGTCACCAAAGAGTCCCCTGACTCAAGTCTGGCGCAGAAGCAGCCAAGCTGCCACTGGGAAAGGACCAGGGTGAAGAGCCAACAGGTCCCCCTGCTTGATATCACCAGTCCAGACAGAGGCAGAAAGACATGGCGCTTCTTCAGCACCATGAGGGAGGGAAGCCCCAGTAACAGCTGAGACTGAATGTAAAACCAAACTTATGGTGGGGGTGGGGAGCAGCTTTTGAGTCAAATTTAAGATGACTTCGAGAAATGTACCATTTGCTGTACTCAGGGCAATATGCGTCTGTTTTTATAGATCAAGATGTAAATGCACTGTGCAAGGAAACATTTCCCACAGCCCTGGCACTTTGTGTGTGTGCAGTCAACGGTGGCCTGTGTTATTAAAACCAGCTGCAGAGCAGTAGGACCAGGCAGGATTTGAAGTGAATTAAATAGACTATATCAAGTGTTAGAAATGTAAGACACAGGCCTTGCTTTTGCTAGAGGAGCAGTCAGTATTACAGGCAGACACACACACGATCAACTCTGCCTGATGCATGGCAGAATGTGGTAAGAATTACAGCGAGAGAATGGGCAAAAGGCAGAGGGTGGGATGGGGAAGCTTCAGAGAAGTGACATTTAACTGGGTTGGGGAGGAAAGGAGAACCTCGCTTGGCGAGAAGGCAGGTCTGGTACAGGGAACAGACTGTGGAAAGGCGGACGGATACACATGTGGAGGAAGTTTTGTGTGGCATAAGCATTGTCCGTTTTCAGAGGAGCTCTTAAAAATAAAGTTAAAGGAACCAGGAATAGTAGTGCACACCTAGAATCCCAGCATTCTGGAGGTTGAGGCAAGAGGATCACCACAAGCCGGAGGTTAGCCTGGGTTACACAGTAAGCTCAAGACCTGCCTGAACTACATAGTAAAACTCTGTCTCAAAAAAGCCAATAATAACAATAATAATGATAATGATAATAATACTAATAATGTTAAAATGGCACATTAGGGACAATTTGGTAAGGGTCTTCACTCTGTAGGTAATGGAATAGCTATAGGAATTTAAAACAGCAGGAAGAAAAAAGTATTCTGCAAGCTTCCAGAGAGGGGTGGGAAATGAACTAGGCACACCAAGTTTCAGGACCAGATATGGTCTGGCTGTCAACAGCAATGCTGTGAAACCAAGAGACTATGGAGAAATTCCTTCCAAACTTGAGTTTTGTGCACATACAAGCTATCATTCAACTGTGAGAGTAGCATAAATATACTTTCTGACATGCAAAGCATGAAAAGCTGGCCTCATAATGCATTCATTCTCAAGCAGCTGAAAGGTTTGCCTCGTTGAAATAACCAACAGACCACAAAAGGATAATTACTGGGTGCAAGAAACAGTAGATTCAACACAGAAATCAGGTAATCCTGACAAGGGTGGTGAAGAGGAATCATCGTCCTTATCGCTGAGGATAACTTGTTAAGACCTGAACAGTTCAAAGGTTCAGGAAGAGTTTTATCTGATCATGAAATTGACAGAACACCTGAGACCTGTGTATTGTGAAGAAATTTGTGATTCATTACTGAAAGCTACATCTAAAACGAGGTAAAGTGAAAACAGGAGAATTCCTAACTGCAGGGAAAACAAAAAATAATCTAAGAAAAAAAGAACTGGTGTAGTTTGTGGTTTGCCTTATATGGTCATAATAATATGAATAGTACACATTAGCTTAGCCAAAACTATAATATGTAAAAGGAAGGAGCTATGGAAAGTGTGTATGTACTTAGAGGAGGAAAACAATTCCACATCTCCCTCTTCCCAAGTGGAAAGTAAAGATATAAAAAGTTAAAACATCAAGAAGAAAAGAACATGGTATTCAGAGGTAGGAGATTCAATACCAATTATCTCAGTCCATTTTTCATTACTATGATGAAATACCTGAGGCAGGTTACTTTGAGGAAAAAAGTGGTTTGTTTAGTTCCTAGCATCAGAGCTGCAAGGGTATGGTTCTGGCATCATCTGGGCTGACATCACAGCGGCAGAGATCCAGGAGAGAAGCACAGGTCACACTGCCACACAGGAAGCCAGAGTGCAATTCAGTGGTCAGGTTCATTCTTACGACAATTCATGCTCACCAGAGCTAACTCGGGGTCCCACAAGAACTGCTGTAATTCCTTTTGAGAGTGCACCCCCTAAGGACCTAATGACTTCCCACTACACCCCACCTCTGAAGGTCGCACTACCGCACAACATTACACCTAGGACCAGGCTTCTTACAATGTGAACCCTGGAGGATAAAACACATTCACACCACAGCACTAACATAGCCTGTTTAAGCCATTGGCAATTATCACCTTTGAGGGTGGGATGTGATCGGAGAGGGGCTCGGAGGCTGGGCAACAGGACAGAGAGGGGTTTGATATTCTGATTACATGGGAGAGATGACAGATTCATTTTCTGCAGGAGGGAGGCTGCGAAGAGGGAAAGTTTGAGAATACAGAAGTGGTTGTTCACTGAACATCTATTCTAAAAGAGGATGAAGGGAATCAGCTCATGAAAGGAAGAGAACAACTTTTTTTTCTAAATGAAAGACTATTTACCTTGCAACTAGAAGGAAAAACATGCAACCATAAGGGCAGACACATAATCTGAAAGATTTGAAATTGTTCCCAGAAGTTCCAGTGACCTCTGGATAACGTTTGCATAGTAAACACACTTCTTTTGGTCAAAAGAAAACAGTTTAAATGACTTTATTAAGCCTTAGGACATAGGTGAGAGAAACGTTTTTTAAATGAAACATGAAGTTAAATTTCAAGCAAAAGATCAGCAGGTGTCAGGGCCCGTCATTCATTTGGTAACTGACCCAAACTACTCTCTATGGTTGTCTGTGGTTATAGTACATTTTTAATTTTTTCTGTGAAAATCTTCCAGGCCATGCCTTTGGGGAATGCTCAGGCGGATCTCTCTGAGACCTCCTTTCTTGCTAGATACCTTGCAGACCTACTCTGCGCTCCTCTTGCCTAATTTGATGGTCCCCACTGAGGAAGTAGCCGTCCAATCCCAGTCTTGGACTTCTCTTTGTCATACATGGGACTGTGGGTAACGTAGAAAAAGGAGAAGACATTGTAGATCATAACTGGACCCCAGTAGCCTTATCATCCAGACAAAAGTGCGGTCCTCTGGAACCTCCCTCTCCCTGTGCCTTTTGGAACTATTGCTGGTTGAGGAACTTGCACTGAATGATACACTACGCCTCCTTCAGGACAAATCTGAACTCAGGCGGCCAGTTTCACGAAATACTTGTGAGATGGCTCACTGACAGAGTAACATACACGAAGCCTATAGAGGAGATGCTGCTGCAGGACTGGCCGAGGGTGGCTGTCACATGTGGTCATCTCTGCGGTCCTCACCAGGACCCCTCTCTAGGTCTAGCAGCCCACACCTGGGAGCACTGGCCAAGATCTGCTTAAAAGAACACGGTGCAGATCCCCTCAACGAATTTAGAGCTGCTGGTCAAGGCTTTGGGTAGAGCACGTGTGTGTGTGTGTGTGTGTGTGTGTGTGTGTGTGTGTGTGCGCGCGCATGTGCATATTGGGAAGGGGAGCTGGCTGTGCCCCCACAGATGCTACCATAAGTACTGTGGCCACAGAGGGAGGGCACCTACAGGACAGAGGTTGTGCCATTCAAATCAGCAGGGGAGGAACTCAGTGGGCTGTGACTCCGAGGCAAAAGGCTATTGAAACCCTTGAGGACTCCGGGAGGCACCTCCACAGGCTGTTTCTCTCCTAAAGTAGCAGAAGCCACAGGAACAAAGTTATTCTGATTCTAGAGTCCCCAGTGCCCACCTCCCCAGAGCCTCACTCCTCACTCTGCCTCTGTTTCCCAGCTCTGCCCGCTGCTCGTGGATGTCCCCCTCCCCTTCCCCAGAGTCTGATTCTCCATCCCAGCTGGTTCCCAGCTGCCCAGACTCCCGGGCCTTCTGCACCTGCGGGCGCTGGACACCCGTGTGCCTGTGATGATGAGGACGGTGCCCACAATGAAGCCCACCAGGCCGATGGCCAGGCCCAGGGTGCAGACCAGAGTCTCTGGGGTGTCTGGCAGCGGGCTAGGCAGCTGGGGCTCTGCGAGAGAAAGGAGGGGTCAGGGGTGCAGCAAAGAGATTCGAGAGTGAAGGAACCGGGCCTGGCATGTGGCTGGGAGGGGGCCACTGCATACCCCAGTGCTTGAGGAGCGGCTCGTCCAGGCCCCAGTGCTCCACCTTGCAGTCGTAGACTTCGTCTGCCCGGGGCACAAAGGTCAGGTAGTGGAACTTGCTGAACAAGTGATCAGGCTGGGAATAGAAACTGGTCTGGGCCGCCCCCTCAGTCACGGTTTGACCGTTGCGTAGCCAGGCGACATTGATCACCGGGGGGAAGATGTTGTCCACCATGCAGATGAGGATGTTGGGCGTGCCCAGCACCACTGGAGACTTGGGGAATACGGCCACCCTGGGGGGCACTGAAAGGGACAAGGGTCTGAGTACCAAAGGCTCCTCCGGTACAGCGGGGCCAGGATTAAGGACACTTCCTCCCGTTTAGCCATCTGCCTGCAGGGGGCGCTGTTGGGGCAGGGCAGAAACGTAGAGGAGTTTGGAGAGGAAGTGGGGACACCATCCCAGCCTGGGTGGGTTTTTTCCTCAAGAAGGAATAGGATGTTGAGGGCTCTGGGAAAACCTAGACACTGGAGAAGGGGGCTGAGAGAGGATGTGCCGGGGCTGAGGGAGGATTGGGGGGCAGAGAGGAGGGGAGAGACTTCTCCGGGCTCCCCCGCCTGGCTGGGAGGGCTGGAGGGAGGCTCAGGTACCGCTGGTGGCTCTGGTGCGGTTGGAGCGTTCCACCAAGACGCCCAGGTGGGCTCTGATCCTGACGATGCTGACCAGCCCATTCTGCAGGTCAAAGCGTGTGAAGTCGCCAAACTCAGGCAGACGCCACACGACCTCCCTGTCCTTAAGGTCCACGGAGAAGAGCTGCTCCCCATCAAATTCATAGGTGAACTGGCCCGAGGCGTCGTAAGACTGGTAGAAGGCGGGTCCATAGGAGCCCATGTGGTCAGCTGTAGAGGTGGGGGGGCCGAGGAGAGAGGAGAGAAGGTACCAGTCTCAGCCTGGCCCCACTGGGTTGGGGGGGGCAGCGTCCTGACACCGAGCTGGTCCGTGGACAGCAGAGGCCTGTGCAAGAGAGCCTGGAGGAACGAGGCCACGCCCGGGCGTGGTGACCAGAGCAAGCAAGGCTAGCGCGTGGCTGAGCAGGCCCCGAAGGGCGGGGGCTAGGACGGTGCTTGGGTTCCCGGAGTTAGGTCTTGGTCGCGGGCATGAGGTCTGGCTCTGTGCTCAGGTCCTGTGTGGGAGACGGGAAGCTCGGGGGCAGAGGGTTAGGAGGAAGTGACTGGGACAGGGGTGTAGGCGGAGGTCCGGCACGGAGGTGCAGCGTAGGTCAGAGAGACGGAAAATGGGCAATGGCTGGAGCAAAACGAAGGAGAAAATGAAGATCTGTAAAGACCAGAGGGAGAGTGAAAGGCCTCGCAAAGAGCCCTGGGCAAGAGGTCAGGGGTGCAAGGCTGGTGGCCCAGCCCGGAGCGCCAGGACTGAACGTGTCCTCCGCGCAGCCGAGTGCTCGGCTTCCTGGAAGTCAGGGTAGGGTTTTAGCGGGAAAGGCACCTTTGGAACTACTGCAGTTATTTACTCAACCCGGAGGGACTGCTCGGTGCCCAGAATCGTGCCGGGAAATAGAAGAAAGACGAGGAAAGAAGGGAAAGAGAAGCCAGCCGTGGGCGCCCCGAAGGGGCTCGAAGCTACACAGTCGTAAGCACTGCAGTGGGCTCGGTCCACGCCAGGAAGCCGAAGGGAAATCTGGGTGCTGGGCAGGAGCGGGATTTGGGGAGGAAACTGAACATGAAAAAGTCCACGCGAGACACCGGCGTGGCTGGACGGTGCGGCACCTGTATTTAGGCCCAGGACGGACGTGAGGCAATGAGAGGGACTTGCAGACTTCAGAGGAGGAAGCCCACGGTAAACCGAGAAGGGAGCGATACGCGTCCCCTGCCGCCTTCCGAAGTCTCCTGATCTCCCCCAGCGGCCCTCCGCGCTCACCTTGGATGGCCCCGGCTCCGCGGGCACTCCGCGGAGTCATCCAGGCGAGGAGTCCCAGGACCAGCCCTGCGGGGACGGCCATCGGCCTCGGGGGCTCTAACCCAGTAAGTCTCAGTCTGTGTGGGAGCAAAGGAAGAAAACAGGCGCAGAAGAACCAGGTTCTGGGGGAGGAAGAGACCCTTGCTATGTGCAGCCAATCACAACAGTTCTCTGAGATTATGCAGCTGTTGCTGGGTAACCGGGTGAAGGGCCGGGGTGGGAAGATGCAGGAACTCCGGGGCTCCTGTGCGGCGAGGCGTGGTCCGCAGGGCTGCTGGGATGTTTCCACCTGGGGGCGGAGAGGCCTTCTCCGGTAAGGGGCCTCAGGAGGGACAGGGAAGGCCTTGGGGCACCGCACAGCTGGGCTGGGACCAATCCTTCACCTGACCATCGTGCAGGGAATGCTACCTTCCCTGTAAGTTTCTGCAGGCAAACTTCTAGTTTAAAAACTGAACTTACGAAGAAACAGTGAACGGGAAATATTGGGCATGTAGTAGAATAGAAAATCCTTTAAAACTTTAAGTTGTTTACAGAAACATTGTTTTATTTTACAAAAGAATGACTGCACGACTGTGGAGATGCCTAGACTGAAAAGCTTCCAGGCGCTCCATGGACGGATGTGAAGAGGGACGGGGCCCTGGCGATCTCCTTTTGTGCCTCCTGGTCCCCTGGCACCCTGCTCTGTGCTGCCAAGGGGACCCCTGAGGCCCGTGTCCCTGGGGACTTTGCCTTCTGCTTGGTTTTTACCACTGGGCGGCTGTGGAAGAATTTAGAGAAGTATAAAAAATAGAACTGTCTACCCAGGTAAAGAGAACCTTAATCAAATCTCTGAAGGCCATTTGCCCAAGATCCTGAAATAAGTGATTTTCAACCTGGAAGGGATCTGAGGAATCACTAGGGTTCTTGGTTCTAAACTTTGCCAGATGTGAGGATTACCTGAGGAGTTTGCTAAAAATATAGAATATATAATAAATATTTATAAGATAATAAATAACATCATTTATTTTAATATTTCATTTAATAGGCTTAAATTCTTAATATATCTATTAATGAATCTATTAATAACAAAATAATATATTACTATAATATGGTATAATAAAGCAATAAATTAATAAAGTTAAACTCATTTTAATAAATTGTTAATCATTTAATTATTATTAATAAATTTAATAAGAAAAAATATAAACTCTTGTCCATTAATGGATACGTTGGAAAAGAACATGTGGCATATACAGTGGAATATTATTCACCCATAAAAAGAATGAAATCCTGTCATTGGCGGGAACATGAATGGGCCTGGAGGAGGTTAAGCGGAGTAAGTCAGTGCCGGAAAGACAAACACCACGTATTCTCATGGGAATGTGGAAGCCTGAATCCTTGACGCTGTAGGAGCAGAGAGTAGACTGATAGGTACCCCGGACTGCAAAGGATGTGGAAGGAGAGATGGACGGAGGGGTTAGCAAGAACAGGGGTGCGCTTGGCCAGCAGGAACTCGTGTCTCTTAATGTTTGACAGCACAGTAGGACAGCAGCAGTTAACTGTATATTTCCAGATGGCTAATAGAGAAGATTCTGGATGTTGTCAACATAAATGATAAATGTTTAAGGTGAGTGATGGATTTGATGTTACTCTGATTTGATCATCACACACTGTACATATACTGAAACATCACACTACCCCATAAACAGGTACAACTATTATCAATAAAAATAAAGCTTAAAAATCCATATCTTAATTCAATTTATTTGCATCCCTGGGTCCCCTGCTCTGATGCATGAGGTCAGCCCCTCCGCAGGGAGGGCAGGGGCTGTGCTTTGAGCAGCCCCTGGGTGGCTCCGGGGCAGCCTGCACCCTGCGCTCTAGGAACATTTCTGCGATGCTCTTCCCCCAAGGGATAAGGGATTTCTGCGCTGAGAGGAGCAGCCCATAGCTTCTGACTTCAAGTTAGCTAAAGCACAGCTAGTAACGGATCTGGAGGGTACAGTAACGAGCCGCCTAAATTCAGCCCTTGTTTCCACCCCCCAGCGCCCTGAATAATGCCTGGCACATGCTGGGGGCTCAGTAAGTATTTGTGCATGCACCATGAGTGAATGAATGAATAAATGAATGAATGAATGAATGAATGAATCTCTTCACTGCTTCAGTCCTGCCTGGGTTAGGTGCCTCACTAACTTCGTCTCTTCTCAAGGTGGGGAGAGCTGGAGTCACTGGACAAAGAGACAATAATGCAAATTGGAATTATTAGTTTCTTTAACAATTAGATGTTCCATTTTTGTATTTCAAAGTACATGGAGATTCTTTTTAAAAATATACATTTTTTGTTATTAATTTAAGACCTAATCACATGCTAATATAAGAACTTTGCTTTATGATGCATCTTCTTGGGTTTTTTTTTTCCTGGCAATCGGTCTTTTTTCATTCTTTAGCTTTTTTTTCTTATTTATTTGGAACTCATGTGCCCTTTATCTGGATATGTCTCAGGTCACCTCTCCTGGTCTTTATTTTCAGTTTCTTTATTCTTTCGTCTTTTATTCTGGGACAGCTTTCCAATAGTCTCCCAGCCTACTAATCTGCTTTTCAGTTTATCCCTTGGGCTATGCATCCCATTACTGTGGTTTTTACTTTGGTTGTTATTATGTTTTTTCACACCTAGAACTTCTACATGGTTTTGCCTCTATTTCCTGGTTTCTTTCATGTCATGATTCCTCTTATTTTCCATGCTTATTTAAAGTGCCTGGTCTACAGTTTCCAGTACTCTGTGGATGGATCCATGTGGTCCTGTCTGTTGGCTTTCTCCGGAGCCAATAGCACTTCCTACAGGGCTTACTGTTTTGGCCCATGGGGGCGCATCTGTGCCAGTATCCTGTGTGGAAGGAGAAGGAAGGCCCTGCTGGAGCCCTAGGTCAACTCAAAACCATAGTCACTGCCCTTTGGTGGCCCCTCAGCAAGTGACACTGGCCCAGGGGGCACTGGGAAGAGCTGCCAGCCCTGGCCTTGGGCCCCAGTATCTGGGATGGAGAAAGGTGAATGTGCTGTGTGTGTTGTGATTAGCCGGCCCCATCTCCTCCCTCCTCCAACAAGGATTTCAGCCTTGATTTTCTCCCCAGCCCTCAATTAGCTGAACAAACAATCAAAATATTTTTTTTACAGTTATTTCACAAACATTTAATGTATAAAATAAATTGTATTTGTAGTAACCAGCCACCAAGGGGTAGAATATGTAATGAAATATACACCATTAATGATAGTACACATGGAGATATCGAAATCTAAAGGCTTGAGAAAACTTGAGAAAATTATTAGGAAATGTTAAAGGACACATAAAAGAATATTTTATGTTCATGGATAAGAAGATTCTGTTTTATAAGACTATCTTTTTTTCCCCAAATAGACCTAAAAAGTCAATGTTATTCTTTTATAAAATTTTTTTACTTTATGGAAAAAAATAAGACAACAATTTAAAATAAAATAATAGGAGAATAGTAATAGTTAATACACTGCATATCATTATCTTCAAAGTTGTTACTCCCAGTATAAGGTACGAGCATAAAACATTCTCCAAATGATATTAGCACAAACCTTTGTTTTCAACGAACTAAAAGAAACTAGTGGGCTGGAGGTACAGCTCAGTGGTGTAAGTGCTTGCCACTAAGCACTAAGGCCCTGAGTTCGATCCCCGGTCCCGGAAAAAAAAAAATTAAAGAAACTAGTAGTGTAACTATCTTGTTACTGCTCTTTGCAGCACGGAACAGGCAGTGCTTCAAGGCCAGCACTGGGGGAGGCCAGAGTGGGCCACTGTAATGAAGCCTCACTCACCAATGGCCACCCACCCACCCACCATTTTGAAACTCCTCTCCCCCTCAAGGGAGGTCCGGCCATTTTCTTGCTGTGGTTTCTGCAAGATCTCTTTATAGAGCTGGGAGCAATCACATAAGCTGGTTTTCCACCCGGAAGCCAATCTCTCCAAGGAGCTTTTGCATTACAAGTGTGTGATGTTCGTTCCCTCTTAGATCGAGATCCTGCGAGGAAGGGTGAAGGCCTATTGAACCTTTGTTACACAATCTCCCCTCCGTTTACACACTACCATGAGAGGCATTTAAGGTTAATAAATGTTCATCCAACAAACAAATAGATGATAACAAATACAAATAAGAGAAATGAGTACTGCTGGTTCTGGGGAGAGATTTTCCAATAGTGGGAGCAAACACCAGCTCAACAAAAAGCTGACTGGTGTGTCTACTTTTCGAAAATGATACAATTTTCGTTACTTAAATTGTCCAATACATTGATTTTGAGGTGAAGTCGTATCTCTCATGTCCTCTGGAGCACGACAAGTTGAGGTAATGGTAGACAAGTGTATTCACTGAATGTTTATAGAATGCCTACAATGCCCCGGGCACTGTGCCCAGCTCCGAGGACAAAGGAGCAGGCCGTGGCCTCTTCACTCTGGCCCTGCACTGTCCAACACAGGCCAGCGGGCATGTGCGGGTACCAAGCATTTGGAGCACAGCTGGTCCAAAGGAAATACTCCAGAAGCACAAAACACATGGGAATTAGACACCTGTGTGTGTGTCCGTGTGCTTGTGTGTGTGTGTGTGTGTGTGATCTCATTATGAATTGGTATATTGGTTGTTTGACAATATTTTGGATGTATTTGATTTTAAAAATATATTTTTAAATCATTTTCACCTGTTTCTTATTACTTTTTAAAATGTGATCCTAGAAACTTTGAAGCGGAGTACGTTGGCTGCCCTTATTTCCTGTCAGACGGTGTCACTCCGGATTCGTTTGCCAGTGCCTGTTACTACTCACTGATTCCACTAGAGGGCGGTCTTGCCTCTCAATGTTTCAATTTGAAACCCTGGATCTAATTACTGTACTTTGCATGTGTTTATGTTGATCTACTTTCAATCTATTTTGCTTCAAGGATTGTGCTAAGCTCTGAGATCACCATTATGGTTCCTGGCATCAAGAACCTTCCACCCTATCGTGGAAAGCTGTACACAGAACTAAATATGATATGAAAAAAATAAAGAAAAAAGCCCATTGTATTAATGTACAATATAAATATTCATATATTTAGCTTTCATGGGTGATCTGTTCCTTTGGTAATTAATTTAGTTTCAAATGCCAGCCTGTGTAACTGCAGGCAGTCAGGCGGTCCGGTGTTCCCCAGAATCCCGGGATGGAGAAGTGAGGCCGGTGTGCATCACCTGAGCCGGCAGCTGACACCATCACTTGCTCCAACGCCCTGTCGGGGCACCTGTCGTGGTCACTGTGAGGTACTTCCTACCGCAGCGGGCTTCTTATTCATCGTCACTTTCCAGGCTCTGGACTTTTGAGTGCGTGTGACTGGGAGCGGCTCACTTCCCCTAGAACTTTCCCTTCCCATCTTTGACTTCTCTAAATCCCAGACCTGTGGCTTCCATCTCCGGGGAAGAAATTGAAAATTACAGGTTTCCATTCTACCTCTGAATTTGTGGGTAGTCTTAAATTTGCACATTAAAACTCGTATGTGAAAAGGTCGCTAATTAAGCCAGCCACAGTAGCACACATCTGTAGTCCCAGCCCTTGGGAGGCTGAGGCAGGAGAATCCCATAATTCCAGGAATTTGAGACCCGCCTGGGCAACACAGTATGACTTCATTTCAAACAAACAAACAGACAAAGACTCTTTAAAGAGATATAACTGATCTCATTATATTATGGAGCAACAATTCCAGTGACGGTAAGAAAACCTTCACATTGGCCATTTAAAAGTATAGTATAGACGCAGCCTTTCTTGTTTAAAAGAGGCATTTAGGAGAAAAATCACCTGTCTTTTGGGAAAGGCAGTCTTTCAGGGTTTCTGTTTCTCTGTTCCCTCCCCTCTTTCTGGAAAGACGTCCTCGGACGGTTCTGTCTGCTCTCTCGTCTCTGATCACTTCCGGTCTGACAGTTCCTCCCCTGGTTTAAAGCTTAGGCTCAGAATCTTCCCAGCCTGAGTGTTCTTATCTCCTTGGCATCTTTGTTTACTTTTCCACGCTCTTTAAAGAAAGCTCCACACGTCCTCCTGCTCCCCCTCCCCCCCTCGCATTCTCAGCTCCTGTCCAGCTTGACTGGCTTGTCTGTCTGTCATGCCACGGGGATAGGTGTGAAGGCTGAGGTCACCGTGTCCTTATCTGCCGTCACTGCTGGTCACTGTCTTATAGCAGCAGAAAACAGGACCCAGCACAGAGCCCAGAGCCGTTAGCACAGTGACCTGACCTTACAAGTCCTCATTAGGGAGCAAAGTCCAACCACTGCTCAGGACCATAGTTTGATTCTTCTATGTTTCTCTTTTATCTCTGATATTTATTTTCTTGGTTTCTTTTCCTATTTCCATATACTCACTTTTCTTCATTGGTTTCTTCATCCAGTCATAATAAAAATGAAAAGAAATGTCACAGTCTTTGTGAATAGCCAACCTATTCCAGAATATTTATATTCTAAGTTGTGCCGTTTTACTGTGTTATTACAAATGTTTTACGTGTCTGAGCTCTCTCAGAACCAACCATCCGTTCGCTTAAAGTTGCTTTTTAACCTCCGTGTGGTGCTTGCTTGATGAAAACAAGCAACCAGGAAAAACCCCAACCCCTTGCACGCAGCAGTTTCCAGAGCAGGCAGCGTGCTGGGCCCCTCTTGGGAACTCAGTCTGCCGGATACAAGTGACGCTCTATGCCTGTTTCTCCCATTGGCTCACCGGGGAAAGGGCCAAATTCCCCGTGGAGAAGCAGCTGGTCACCCCAGAAATGGTCCCTGAGGCTGACTCTGCTCTGTTCTGCTTTCACTTTCCTGTCACAGGCAGAGTAGCCCAGACAGCAGCAGCCCCGCCCTGAAACCGCTTCCTCCTTTCTCAGAGGCTGAGTCTCTGCTCCCTGGAAAGTTTTGTGAGGAGTCAGCTCTTCCTTACTTGGTAGAAGTTGTCTCTGTTATTGTTTGTCAGTTTTAAAACTGCGCTGTTGTTGTTTATATTGCTTTCATTCTAGGAGACAACCTCCTTGAGGGGCCTAGAAAGTCACAGTAAATAGTTCAAGGTAGACCACGGAAGACCATGTAGCTGGCCAAGAGGGTTTTGTGGCTGCCTGAATTTCATGAGCGTCCATTACCAGTGCTCTGCAAAGGACGTACAAGCCAGAGTCACCCTCGGGACCAAAGGAAAGGGGCCTCGAGCAGAGGCTTAGGAGGTAATGCAGCGTTTTTATCAAATGGAGCTACTTCTCTTCCCCTTCAGAGTGCAGCAGCAGAGCAGGCTCCTAGGAGGCGCCCAGGCCTCGAGGCCCCTGGAGAATCTCCAACTCTTCCCCTAAGGGCAAGGCGGTCTTCACGCCCCAGTGGAGACGTTGCCTAGTAGAGAGTGGACAGGAGATCTGAGTCTCTGTTTAACCTGCAACATCCTGGGAGAAATGGTCAGATTACCAAAAAAGGGAATCAAAAGACTCCTGCTAAGTGTCCTGTCAAAAGCCATGCCCCCCTTTCCAAACCCTTACCGCCGAGTCCAGCACCTCTGTCCTCTTCCCGCCAGGCCAGAGACGTCCCACTCAGGTTTGCCGGTCTACCTGCTCGGACTGTGGGTTCACGTCCTGCCTCTCCTCCTCTCCCCGCCCCCAGCCAGCACAGGTCTGAGATTACACCAGTGTCAAAATTCTGAGTCTAGGCACAGGGAAGAAGGCACATCTGGCTGGGCATATAGCTCAGTGACACAAGCACCAGCCTGGTAAGTGCAAGGTTCTGAGTTCGATTCCCAGTCCCAAAGTAGGAAAAAAATAAAAGAAACTTCCCTTTCCATTCTAAGTAGCCAGGCATGGTGGTGGACACTTGTAATCCCACTACTAGGCAGGCTGAGGCAGGAGGATTATTGTGAGTTTGAGACCAGCCTGGGCTATAAAATGAGCTCAAGGCCAGCCTGAACTGCATAGCGAGACCCTGTCTCAAAAAGACACACAGACAAAATACACAAACAGAATAATCCCAACAGCTGACATTGGCCTCAATGTAGAGAAGTTGTCTAGGGAAATCTGCCCTCCCAGGCTTTTTCCCTGCTTAAAGAGAGACCCTTTGTGCTTAGAGGAACATCAACCCAGGGTGATTTTCCCCAAAGAGGATGTTTAGCAATGTCTGCAGACAGTTTTGATAATCACATCCTGTGTGTGTGCACATTGGGGGGGGCATTAAGCCACCCAGCCTGTGGTATTCTGGTCTGTCCCTCACCCCTCAGCTCTTTTTCACTCACTAAGTGAGTGTCCGTGGGAATCTAGATGGTGCTGCGCACGCCCCTCCGGGAGCTGTGGCATTCCGTTTACTGTGTTGTGTTACCTGCCGGTGTGTTCTGGTGTTTCTGGCAGCCTGGCTCTGACTCTGGGCTCTGCAAACTGCCCTGATGTGGTTCAGAAGCTCTAGGTTTAGGTCGACTCTCTTTTTCCTCCCACAAAAGCAGCCACACCCTTCCCAATGGGCCCCTTCAGGGTCTTCCCGGGAACACTAATCAATCAGGCTTTCATCTCTCCCCATCTATGTGCCTGCAGGAAAAAGATTCCAGCTCTCTAACCTCAGGTTCCATTTTCCCCAAGTCCGAGAGACTTTCTTCTCAGATCTGGGTCAGCCCTCTCTCCCGGAACCCAGAGGTCTAACTCTCCCCTGCCACCTTCTCTCCTCTGCCCTCTGGAACTCAGGACTGAAAACGTCTCTCTCCTGTACATCTCTCTGCTAGAAACAGGTGATGCTGTTCCCTACTAACTTCCCATTGGCTGGAGGGAAAGCTGTCCAAAGAGGAGAACAAGGCTTTGCAGAACCTCTCTTCCTGCTTTAACCACTAACTTTCAGTTCCCGCTTTTTGTAGTCTTTTCACAGTTATTTGTTCAAGCAGTTCAAGAGAAAAGAGATAAAATAATCGCTCCCTGGGGGTTGGGGATGTAGTTCAACGACACAAGCACCTGCCTGACAAACACAAGGTCCTGAGTTTGACTCTTGATACCAAAAAAAAAAAAAATTCTCCCAAATATCCCCTCCCTTTGCATCACAGGAAACCCAAACATCCTATGTAAGACTTAAAGTTTTTATAACTTTGCAACTTCACATTTTTAAAGTTTATTTTTCTTTTTCTGCTACAGGGAATTGAACCAGGACCTCACACTTGCCAGGCAAATGCTGTGCCACTGAGCTAAATCCCTGGCCCTTAAGTTTCTTTTAAAAACAGATTTAAAAAAAATAAAGTAAAAGCAGATTTAATTGAGATATAATTCAAATACCATACAATACGTTCATTTAAAGTATACAATTCAGTGGCCTATTATGTTCACAGATACATGAGGTCTTCACCACAAATCAATTTTAGAACATTTCTTTCACTTCAGAAAGAAATCACCCATCCTCACCAGCTAAGTAATCTCTGATCTGTTTTTCCGTCTCTAAGGTTTCCCTATTCTAGAAATTTCATATGGATAGAATCATATAATATGTGGTATTTTGAGATTGGCTTCTTTCATTTGACATAGTATTTTCAAGATTTATCTATACTGTAACATATGTTAATTTTTCACTCTTTGTGGCTGACTAGTATTCCTTTGTATACAGTGAGTATCTAGATTTTCTTGTCTTCATTTAAAAATGTTGGCCTTTGTTTCGAGTGTGGCAAGAAAGGACAAGAATGGCCTCTCTCTCTGGGTTATCTTAGCCCTCAGTAATCAGTGAGGACTTTTTCCTTTAGCTGATTAGTACTCACCTGCCTCATTTCTCTGTGTGACCTCTTGGAATTGTTCTTTGCCTATTGCTGTTTGCCTGGACTCATAGACTCTTACCCACTGCACATATACTTTTGTATTTGGCAGTAATTTCCAGAGCTCTTCTTCTTTCCTTCCTTTCTTTCTTTTTATTCTTATTTCTTCATTTTTCCCTATTTGGGACAAAGTCTCACTATATTGCTCAGGCTTCCCCCAAAATCCTAGACTCAAGTGATTCTCCTACCTTGGCTTCCCAACTAGTTGAGATGACAGGCATGCACCACTATATCCAAAAGACATCTTGTGTTGTTGTTTTGCATCTCTTTCTCCTCTCCAGAATTCTGCCACGATAAGATTGCTGAATTATATGATAATTTTATTTTTAACTTTTTGAGGAAATACTGTACAGTTTTCCATGCAGTGGCACCATATTATGTTCTAACCAACAGTGGAACAATATTCTAATTTCTCCATTTGTATCACTTTGAATTCACTAAGGGAACAGATTTAATATAAGAATACAACTATATAAGGGATTTACTACACAGACTTAAAATGGCTCCCGATGGAATCAGGGAGGAAGTTCACAAAATGACCTTCTGTGTGCTGGGGAGGATCCAGTTGAAGGTTGAAGGCCTGGAGCTCCTTGCAGAGTATAGAGCAGGTCCTTGTGGGAAAGCAAAAGGATCTGCGTTAGGAGGCTGAAGAGTGTGTGCCAACCAATGTTTTCTTCCCCTCAGTTTATAGCCTGGGTGTCAGTCATCCACAGGCACATTCAAAGTTTTGCTAATCTTCTAGGTGGTTCCTTCTCAAGTTGACAAATCACAGTTAATGATCACAACATCCTCACCAACATTTGTTACTTTGGGAGCTTTATTTTGTTTTATATTAGCCATTCTAATGGGTGTGAAATGATTCTCATCGTGGTTTGGATTCACAATTATCTAACAAGTGGTATGTTAACTATTTTGCATAGATTCATTGGCAGTCTGCGTACCTTCTTTGGAGAATTGTCTACCCAAGTTCCTCACTCATTTTTGAATCAGCTTAATTTCATTTTTAATTGACAAAATCTAATAATTTTTAAATTTAAATTCACATAAATATTTATTACGTACCTGCTGTTTTGAAATTCATATATTCAGGTAGAATGGGTCAGCTAATTAACATGCAGTACCTCACATATGTATCATTTTTGTGGTGAGAACATGAAATCTACTTTTCACAATTTTCAAAAATACACTTTACCTATAGTCACCACATTTCCCTGATGATTAGTGATAATGAGCATTTTTCATATGCCTATGGCCCCTTTGTATGTCTTCTTTTGAGAAATACCTATTAAGATTCTCTGTCCCCTTTAAATCGGGTTATTTGTTTACTTGCTAGGGATTTGTTCTGTCTCCTTTTATAATTTTTTAATATATTTTATCTTATTTTAGTGTATTAGTACACATTTGTAGCACACAATGTTTACATTGCCTGTGTGAAGTTGGTACATGTACATAACACATCTTAATTTCTTTTTCATCCCTTATTCCTTCTCCCCCTCCCCCGCCTCCTGTCTCTTGGGTCTCTCCCCCTTGGAGAATGATCTCTCCTTGCTTCTTATCATCTATCTTCTAGTTTGCTCTTTATTTTTACTCTGGGTTTTTCAAATAAGAGAAACCATATGGTAAAGCTTGTGTATCTGGTTTATTTCACTTAACATTATGGTCTTACAGGGCAGGGGCTGGGGAGATAGCTCAGTGGCACAGTGCTTGCCTGGCAAGCGTGAGGTCCTGAGTTTGATTCCTGGTACCAAAGGAAAAAAAAAAGATTAAAAGTGCATCAGTTTCCCTACAAATGACTTGTTTATCTTTCTTTGTGGAAGAGTAGTACTCCATTCTGTGTAAATACCTTATTTTCTTTACCTATTTGTCTGTTGATGGACATATGGGTCACTTCCAAGATTTAAGTATTATGAATTATGCTGCTATAAACATAGATATATTGGGTTAATAATATCCCTTAGTTATTGTGAGCTGATTAGGTCTGCAATCTCCCGAATGAGTGTAAGTGAAGGCTAAATAAAAAGAGATGAACAGAATCATTTCAGGGCTCCAGGAGGATCAAAGCCCTCTCACAGAATTTGAGATTCTCTCAGGGCCAAGACCAAGACCTTCTCTGGGTGGCCCATATTTACTTGTTATCAGAAGAAGAGAGGGGAGTACCCAAGAAGGGTGGAATTACTCAAGGACATCTCCCCATAAGGTATTAAATTTATCCTTAATAAGGATTAAGTTAATTCACTCTGGAGTGAGATGCCTGAGGCTATAGTCTTTATCAAGTTGAGATCTGATCCAGTTGTCCTTGACTGTGATCTTGTCATATCCTTTGACATTTGCTGGCTTCATCTGCCATTACAGGTTTTAGTGGGGATTAGTGACTCACAGAGGTTTCCTTATTATGAGTCCATCGCCCACTTCCAGACAAGGAGCCTAGGCCTTGGACAGATTCACAAGTGAACATCAGAAGTCAATTGATTAATTTAAGTCCTGTTCAAGGTGGCTGCCTCACAGTGGTCTCCATCATAGGTATGCATGTATCACTATGATATTTTTTAACATTTTTGGGAAGATAACTGGAAGGGAAATAGCTGGGTCAAATGGAATTTCCAGTTTTAGTCTTTTGAGGACTTCCTACACAGATTTCCGGAGTGTTTGTACTAGCTTACATTCCCACCAAGAGTGTACAAGATTCCTTTTTCCCCATCCTCTTCCCAGCACTTGCTATTATTTGATTTCTTGACGATGGCCATTCTCTTTGGAGTAAGGTGGAAACTCGATGTTGTTTTAATTTGCATTTTTTTGAATGGCCAGTGATGCTGAACATTTCTTCCTGTATTTATTGGCCATTTGTATTCCTTCTGTGAAACATCTATTCATTTTGCTTGCCCATGTTTTGACTGAGTTTTTTTATTGGGAGGTAGATTTTTTGGTTCTTTATATATTCTAGATATAAGTCCTCTGTCTGAGGAATTGCTGGCAATTTTTCCCATTCTGTAGAATCTTTTCATTCTGTTGGTTGTTTCTTTTGCTCTGAAACTTTTTAATTTAATATGATCCATCACACTTTGTAATTTAATTGATCTACTTGTTGATTCTTGGAAATACTTCCTGTGTAACTGGAAAGTTCTTGTCTATATCTACGCCCTCAAGATTTTTACCTGTCTTGTCTTCCAGCAGGTTAAGTGTTTTGGGTTTGACATTTAGTTCTTTAATTAGTTTCTTATATACTTGGATATTAACTCCTCTGTTCAGATATATGACTTGCAAATATTCTCTCCCATTCTCCAGACTCTTTTTACTCCTCGACATGCAGATGCCAAGTTTGATACAATCTCATTATCTATTTTTGCTCTTGTTGCCTGTCATTTTGTGATCTTATCCAAAAAATTGTTACCTTCACAAATGTCATGGAGTTTTCCTCTTATATTTTCTTATAGTAGTTTTACAGTTCCAAGTAGTTTAACCTGTAGCACATTTTGAATTGTCCTGTGTATATTGTGTAAGATAAAGGTCTGGCTTCTTTCTTCCATATGTGGATATGCATATTCCCCAAAACTTTATTGAAAAGACTATCCTTTCTCCATTGTTTGTTTTTGGTAACTTGGTCTAAAATTACTTGACCACAAATAAGAGGATTTTTTCCCTAGGGTCTCTCTTCTGTTCTGTTGATCATTGTGCCTACTTTTATGCCAATACTATTCTGTCTTGGTTACTATAGCTTTGTGACATATTTTTAGGTCAGATAATGTGCTTCCAGTTTTGTTCTTGGTCAAGAGAAAGTTTCTCCTCAGAATCCTTTATGGTTGCATACAAATTTTAGGGTTTTTTTCCCTATTTTTTGAATACTGTTAACAAATTTTGACAAAGATCCTATTGAATCTGTAGACTGAGTTGGGCAGTATTTAGAATTTTGATTCTTCCAATTCATGAACGTGGGATATCGTCCCATTTATTTTTGTCTTTTTTCAATTTTTTAAACAATATTTTATAGTTTTCAGTGTAATAGTTTTAGGTCTTTTACTTCCTTGTTTAAAAGTTTTCCTAAAAATTTATTTATTTATTTATAGCTATTGCATATTTCTATGGCCTACATGGCTCTCAAAGTTCCAGCGGGAAGAATAGTGACAGGATGGAGAAATAAAGGTAAGAGACAATATACAGAAAGCAGAGGTCAGGTGGAGCCCTCTCTCCAGATGGGAGGAAAGAGAACTGCTCAACCACCATAGCCCATTTTTTTATACATTTGGCAGGTTGGTGTCATATGACACCCCTTTGCCTAGGGGTGTCAACTCAACCCCTGCTTGCATTGTCTCAGGGCTTGGTGTTCTCTGGACTGGAGCAGCTTGTTTACATGGCTTGCCTCCCTGCTTTTTGTTCTCCAACGGGCCTTGCCTCTCCCCTGCATGCGTGATCAGTCTCCAGCTTCAGCCACTCACTATAGTATACTAGTTGATTTCCCTTTTTTTTTTCAAACAGCAAAAGGGATTGAATTTAGGCCATCATGCATGCTAGGAAGGCACCCTAACTTCGCAAGCCCTTTGATGGCTTTCAAAGATAATTTGTTTTTACTGTATAGAAATGCTACTGAGTTTTGAATGTGATTTTGCATCCTACAATTTTTCTGAATTACTTTATAAATTTACCACTTTTTTGTTGGTGTCTTTGGGGTTTCTGTATATAAGATCATGTTATCTGCAAAAACAATTGAACTTCTCTTTTTCCAACTTGGATGTCTTTTAATTCTTTCTCTTGCCTAATTGCTCTGGTTAGGGTCTCCAGTGCTAAACTGAATAGAGGTGGTGAGAGTGAGCACACTTTGTGCTTAATCTTAGAAAAAGGTCTTTAACTTTTCACCAAGTACTACGATGTTTGCAGTGGTTTTACCATATATGACCTTTACTGTGTTTAACTACACATTTCTTATATTTTATGAGATTTTTTAAACACAAAAGGACATTGAGTTCTGCGAAATGCTTTCTTCTTCACCTATTGAGATGATCATATGGTTCTTGCCCTTCATTCTGTTAATATGGTGTGTTACACTTACAATTTGAATATGTTGAAATATCCTTAGAATAAATCACACATAATTATGTTGAATGATCCTTTAATTGTGCTGTTGAATTTAGTATTGTTTGAAGTTTTGCTCGTCATTTGTTTTGTTTTGTTCTTGAGTTGTAGAAACTTCTTTTATATTCTGGTTATTAACTTCTTAGAGTAATAATTTGCAAACATTTTCTGTCATGCTATAGGTACTCTTTTAATGTATTTTTCACTGATATTTGAGCTTCATGCAGTTGTATTTGTCTGTTTTTATTTGTTGCATGTACTTTTAGTGTCATATCCAAGAAATCCAATGCCATTAAGATTTTCCCATTTTCTTCTTGGAGTTTTATACTTTTAGCTCTTTTATCTATTTTGAATTTATTTTTGTATATGACATAAGCTAAGGTTCAACTTCATTATTTTGCATGTGGATATTGAGTTTTCTCAATACCACCTGCTAAAGAGACTAACTTTTCCCCAATGGGTGTTCTTGGCCACATACTTTAGGGCTTGTTCCGGGTTCTCTGTTCTGTTCCAATGGTCTGTCCACATGTTGTTATTCCAGTACTGCATTATTTTCCTTAATGTAGCTTTGTAAGCTGTCTGAAATGAAGACATGTGAATGTGTAAAATATTTTAATTAAGTAATTTACTATTTAAGATTCCTTGAGAGTCCATATAAAGTTTTAGGATGGTTTTCCTTTTACTAAAACATGTACATTTTCTTTTGCTACTTCCCCTGTAATTTTATCTAAAGTCGTGAGGCATAAAATCTTTAAAAATATTACAAGAAATGTGGACTCACTTAAAAATTGGAAAAGACGAGATACAATAAATATGATTCAATCTACATAGATTTAGGAGAAAGATACCTGAACACAATGGACAAATTGTAGTAAGTGGAAGAGAGAAAGAGATCAAAGCCCAGTTTTACCTTCAATCTTATGTCCCTGGTGCTTATTCTAGGGCAAGAACACTAGAACAGATACATCCATTTATATTATACATTCATTGTAAAAGTAAGTGGAGCAGACAGCTGCACAGGTACTCAAAAAAAATCAAGGATCTTAGAGTGTTTGTGGTCTACACTTAGAAAAATCCTTCCTTATATTTCACTACCCTTGACTTTTCTAACCTTTCTATCCTTCAAAACAAAACCCATAGTCGCTCATTCATCTATCCATTCATTTAACTCATTTAATTAACTAGATTTGATTGAGCCTGAGTGCCGGGATTGGAAGTAGAGACCCCTCTGAAAGACTTAAATCCTGCCAATTTTCCCAACTTTCAATGATTCACACGTCATCTTCATTCCTGTAACTCTTTAATATTTGTACATTGATTGTGTATATTTGCGTGGAAAACAAAAATGTGTATCTTCAGTCCAGAGAAGATGTGTTGCATTTTAAAGTAAAATAAACAATAACGAATAAAAAATAAACAAATTACTTTCACTGGAATCAGTGACTTTTAAATAGAATACTTTAGGACATAACTATGGGATGGGAAAATAATGACACAGTGTACTGACTATTGTTATATTCTTTTATTATTTTGTTATGAAATTTTATTTCATGAAAATCTATAGGTTGAGACTACTGACTTATGTCACTTTATTGTAAGGAACAGTTAGTGATTAGTTGTTTGATCTGTCTTGCCTGTCTATATTTGTTTTCCTGAGTGTACACTTCAAAAGTTATCAATCTGTAATACAACCACCATTGTTAACTCCCTGTCACCTTGTCTGTAATTCAGTTTTGAGTGTACTCTTCTTGTGCTACTTTGTAAGTGGCTGTCTGTTTGTTAATGTGTTTTCGTGCTTTTACTTTTAAAATGTAAATAAATAAATCTATAGGATGAGAGCGATTGAGACAGCAGGGACCTCCCCCCCAAGCCTTCAAATCCTGTGATAACTTTTCCTCCAGGACTGTCCGGCGTGCTTTATTCCGTCTGTTACTTTTAGGAAATGTGATGTCTCTGAGCGTGGGATGCGTTTTCACTTCTCATCTCCCGAGCCACAAATGCTGTCACCAGGCCAGCAAGGAGATGTGAACAACATCGCATCTCACCCTGAGTTCTGCTGTTGGCTTCCCACACCTTTCAGGACTGGCATCTTCATGTCAGCTTTCTCCTTCCTTCTTCACCAGGCATTGAGTCACCAGAGATCCTCTGACCACGTCACTGTATCCCCAGCGTAACTCACACACTCTCACTCAGGTCCATCACTGATGACCTCTGTTTATAAAACCCAGAGCTTACCTTCAAAACAGCCAGTTTCCCCCAGATTCTGCCCCTGATCCACAACAACAGTGAGAATGATGTCTCTGTTCCCTGTCACTGTCCTTCCATTTCTCATATGGAGTCCAGCTCCAGTTGGAAGTGTAACAGGGTCCTCCCTGCATGAGACAGCACCCTGGTGACATTTATGTCTGCTGTGAGGCAGATGTCTGTCCTCTGGACACCAAGGGGAGGACGGGTAAGATGGTCAAGGGGTGGTACAACCCAATGACATGGAAATATAAGTGAGCAGGAGGTGGGAGTTACGGAATTCCTGATGTGGATGACGAGCTTCCTTCTTTTCACAAGGTCCTTCCACAATTCTTCATTTTGTTGTAGTGGGGACCATGGTCATGACAAGAAGGAAGAGAAGTAGAGGCTTGTTTCAAGAGGAAGCAGGAAAAGGTGGGCCCATGAGGACCTGTTTAGCAGCCTCTAGTACCCTACACAAGTGTATTTATCTCCTGAAGTGCACTCCTAAACCAGGTCCTGCTCACCAGTGTCACTCATGAGTTTCTGTGCCTAAAATAATCCAAGGAGAGGTCAATCAGACCTTAACAATCAATCAAGAATGAATACAGGGTGGGAGCATAATGCAGTGGTAGAGTGTGTGCTCAGCATGCACAAAAAAAAAAAGAAAGGAAGGAAGGAAGGAAGGAAGGAAGAAAGAGAGAGAAGGAGAGAGAAAGAGAGAAAGAAAGGAAGGAAGGAAGGAAGGAAGGAAGGAAGGAAGGAAGGAAGGAAGGAAGGAAGGGGAAAAAGAGCACAGAGATGCACACAGCCCCTCCCTGTAGAAGGGTGTGGGGTTATAAGAGCTTGGCCCTGGAATCTCTTCCGCCTATAGTGACTTTCCCAGCCCCCACCCCCATCATCTCATAGCTGACAAAGTCTGAACATGAGTTTCCTGACCAGTTCTCACTGACAGCAGACTCCAGAGTCCAGCCGTATTCCCTTGGACAGCCAGGGACTTTCTAAGCATGTGCAGAGAAACAGGCACCCACCCCTGGCCTCCCCACCCACCACCTCTGCACTTGATGGTATGAAACTCTCTTCTGCCTCTTGACCTTCACTGCCACACAGACACCAAGCACCCTGTGCACAGCGTCTTCAACACCCATCGCTCCAGCTGCACATTCTCAGTCTGCCAGAAACTGGTGATGCTGTCTTTTACCCACTTTTTATTGGATAAAGAGAAATTTCTCCCAGAATGTTACAGAAGCAGTGCTTCTTCAACACCCCTGCATGACTTGAAAAGTCATCCTTTCCCCTAATATTTTCCCTGCCTCTAATCCTGCTCAGAAGGTCCTCCTCCCCCGAATCATATTTTATGACTTCACTAGTATAAAGAAGAATATAACCCAGGCTAATTATGTTAATTTTTCCTTTAATTTTGAATAAATTTAAACATTTTTGGAGGCCCCTAAAAGCACCCTGAGGCCCAGGCACTTTGCCTACTGTGCCTGGTCAAACACAAGAATATGTTGTTATTTAATGAATTTGTTGTCTCTTGAAGAGGGGGGTTGGTGTTTTCTTTCTGTTACAAGTGCTTGTCAGCTGCAGCTTTGTTTAGTTGGGATCCCCTGTAAGACTGTCTGCTGTACCCACATTCACGGCTCCCTCAGGGAACAGGAGCAGGGCTGAAGGGTATCTGCGCTCCAGCCTGGTTTGGGTGGAAGTGAAGAAGGGACAGGAAGGGCACTGGGCAGGTCTGGTCCCAGGTGTGCCCTTTTACTTGGTGACAGCCACATTTATTGGTCTAGTTTGGAATCAGATTTCATGATAGCCACTGCCTACTTAATGGAAGAAGGGAGGCAGGAATTCTTCCACCTCACTGCTCCTGACTGTCAGCTTCCGTTAATAACTTTGCCATTGCCACATGCCTCTAATCCCAGCATTAGGGAGGCTGAGGCAGGAGAATGGCAGGCCAGCCTAGGCTACAAAATGAGTTCAAGGCCAGCCTGAACTGCTTATCAGAACCCTGTTTTTAAAAAGAAAAAGGCAAAAAGAACAACAACAAAAACTTCACCGTGGATCCCAAAGCCCTGGCGAAGCCCCCTCAAATTTTGAGCATCCAGTTTGCATTCTCACCTGCTAGAGCATTTTCCAGTGTTTACCGGGCTGCTGTTTTACTTTTAGATGTGATTCTTTCTGCTCTGTTTTTCACTAATTCTTTCTTTCTACTCAATTTCAAGTGTCAATAGGAATTTTGAAAAATATTTTTCTATCATTTCTAGAGTTCAGCTGCCATCCTGAAAAGCAAAGCCTTTGTCCATCCTGACATTTAAATTTTAAATGTTTGTTTTGCTTTGGTTTTGGTCTTGAACCAGTGTCTTGCCAAGTAGTACACACAGGCTGCCCTCAAACTCAAGATCCTCTTACCTCAGGCTCCGAGTGTTGGAATTACAGGCTTGTACAATCACCATGCCCAACTGAACTCCAAAGGAGACATTTTAAAGAGGACCATTCAACATGAATCTACTTAATTTGATGTATTTATTGACTGTCTATTAATCTGTTACAGTTATGCCATATTTAACAGCCAGTAAGATCAAGTATTTTTTACCTCACATAGTTTCTAGGGGTCAGGAACCTAAGAACAGCTAAGCAGCAGGTAATTGTGGCTAGTGGAGTGGAATCAAACTTGTGATCAAGGCTGCAATTTTCTGAAGGCTTGACTGTAGATAGAGGATCTGCTTGCACCCTCACCCATGTGGTTGGTGCAATCCTCAAACCTCATCTGGCTGTTGGAAGGAAGCTTCAGCACCTCACCACATGGACAATTTGTAGGGTTCCCATAACACAGCAGCTTGTTTCCACTAGAGCACACAACCCAAGAGAAAGGTAGAACAATAAAGACAGACGCTACAGTGTCATTCTTAACGTGACCTTGGAAGTCATGTGCTATCACTTCTAACGTACTCTGATGGTCACACAGACATATATCGGTACCATGTGGTGGGGGCCACAGAAGAGTGAATACCAGGTGAGATTTTTGAGCCAGCTACCACAGTTCTACAACCAGCTACATGGACCTCAGTTGAGCTGGCTACCTTCTTCCCATAAAATTTAAGAAGATGGCTTTAGCAGAGGCTGAGAATATATTAGTAACTGTGAATGTTTGGAAAGAAAATGTCTATGGGCCACTGGTAATGAATGTAGAAAGCTGTTGTTAATGTAGTTGTTAGCTTCTCTTTTCTATCTCACATTTGAGAGCTGTGAAATGCACGGTAATTTTAGACAGAAATGCTCTGTAGAGCATATGACGTGGAGAATATTTAGAACTAAAGATGGTTTGAAATGATGGAATAGAGACAGGAGCATCATGTGTGGAAGTGAAGGAGGCTGGAAATTTGGGCCGGGTCTAGGGGTTGTAGGGCTAAGTTGTGAATTTTGGAATTCGCTCAGTAGCATTGGGGTTCAACGTAAGTTTATGAGGAGAGAAGTAAGGCATTAGAACAACAATTTCATAAGAGTAACCTGCTATCAGTACTTAGGATGGATTAGGTTTTGTAGACTGGACTCTAGAAGAGTAAGTGAGGAGAACAACCTGACTTTCCTGGATTAGGCAAAGTGAAATGTTGTTAGGAGGGACATCGTCAGGCTCTGCACTTATAAACTGCTCTGTTCTTTTCCAGCTTTTTCCCTGAACTGTTACCATTTTTCCTTATTAGTTTTCCCTTCCATGAGTTTGTTAATTTCTGATGCAAACCTGTTTATCAGACCTACAGTGCTGAAAGAATCCCAGCAGGGTGCCTCAGGGTTGTGGTGCCTCCTTCCTGCAAGGCAGCAGTTCCACCATAGTGGCATATGCTCTGGATCATCACACCATGGAGGACACATCCTCCCCAAGAACACACAGAGAGCCTCAGTTCTCTCTCCTCTTTGTCCATGTGATGCCTCTGGTACACTTTCCCACTATTAAAGAGAACTGTTCTCACGTAACTCTACCACTTCTCTTTGCAGAACACAGGATATAATGTCTCTGTTACACTTCTGCCTTCTCCATACCTCAGTTCAGGACAGTCACAGCACCTCTGCTAGCTGGGCACAAGGGACGATGTGTTAATCTCACTTCTCATTGGCTGGAGCGAAAGTCACTGTCCAGAAATAATAATAGTTCCTATAATCCCAGCTTTCTCTAAACGCTTCTCACTCTAGAGTCTCACTTTCACCATTACACAGACAGTTAAATGTGCAAAGCCAAAGTTTGGGGACATCTTTTTCAGTTGTTTTGTATGCTAACCCTGAGCAATTCACTCCAAGCTAAGAGACAGGGAAACAGGAACGGAGTGAGGAAAATGGCTGCCGTGCTCGCTTTTCAGACCGGAAGTGCAGGAAATAAGTGGACAATTTTATGGGACTCACAGGCTACCTCTGATCATCCCATAATAAGACCAACTGAACTTCAGTACCAAAAACAATTTTTTTATGGGAGCTGAAAAAATAGGAAGACAGGTTAAAAGGGAGGCTGTCCTGAAATAACGTTCATCCTTTAAGTTTCCTCATCCTTAGGAAGAACTTTCTGTTCCTCTCTCTTACACAAGTGCTTGCAGCTTACAAGTGCCCCATCTATACTTAACAAAGAACAGATAACCCTTCTTAAAACAAAGAAAAGGAATCAAGAATGCATTTTACACTTATAAAGGTATATAATTTACTTTTCCTATAAATAAAGCAAAAATACCCTTTCCTGTTGTCCTAGGACCTCCATAATTAAAGTATAGAGATTTGGAGTCAGCACTATGAAATCAACCAGAATTCTGCCTTTTTCTATTCCCTTGACCAAACTTGCCTAAATTTTAAATGTATGTGTGTTAATCAGCTTTCCATCACTGTAACAAAGCACCTGAGATTATCAAATTATAAAGAAAAAAGGATTATTCTGGCTCACAGTTTGAAGGTTGCAGTTCATGACCAAGTGGCCCTCATTGTTTGGGACCTGTGGCAAGGAAGCACATCATGGTGGGAGCACATGGTGGAGTGAAACTGCTCACCTCAGCCCAGAATCACGAGTGGAGGACAGGGGTCAAGGTTCTACTGTGCCATCAAAGGTTGCATCACCAATGACCTGAAGACTTCCCTAACTTCCTAAAGACCCTATCTGCCTAATAGCTCCATCACCTCAAAAGCATCACCTTGGGACAAAGTCTTTAACATAGGACCTTTGGGGAACTCTAAGATTTTTCATTTTGTGGGCGTATAGTTTTCCATATTAGTTGCTAACTATCTTCTGAATTTTGATGGTGTCTGTTGTGGTTTCTCACCTTTTTCATATCTAACTGCATTGATGTTTGTCTTTTCTCTTTATAAATTTATTTTTGGTATTGGGAATCAAACTCAGGACCTTGCATTTGCCAGGCAGGCACTTCTGCCTGCTGAGCTATATCCCTGGGTCTCTTTATAAATTTGGCTAAAGTTTTACCTATTTTGTCTATTTTTTCAAAGAACAAGCTCTTTGATGTGTTGACTCTTTGTATTGCTTTTTAGTCTCAATTTCACTGATTTCTGCTCTCACCTTTATGATTTCCCTCCTTCTTTTTTCTTTTTTTTTTTTTTTGTCTTTTTGAGATAGGGTCTCGCTATGCAGTTCAGGCTGGCCATGAGCTCACTTTGTAACCCAGGCTGGCCTCGAGCTTGCAATGATCCTCCTGCCTCAGCCTCCTGAGTGCTGGGATTACAGGCGTGCACTACCATGTCGGCTTCTTTATTGATGTTGTTTAGTTGTCTCTCTTTGCAAACATGGGGTACTAAAATCCCTCACTATGATTGTGTTAGAATTTATTTGATCTTTCAGTAGTAGTAGTAGTAGATCTTTAGCAGTATTTGTTTCATGAAGATAGATGTTCCAGTATTCAGTGCATAAATATTTATAAGCTTTTGTCTCTTATTGTATTGTTCTCTTATCTAATATGTAGTAATCTTCTTTTCTTTGCCTTTTCTAATCAGTTTTAGCTTGAAGTTTATGTTGTCTGAGAATAAAATTACTAACCCTCCTTGTTTTGGGGGTCCTGGCACATGATATGTTGTTTCCCATCCTTTGTTTTTTAGTCTGTGAGTACCTTTTGGATTAGATGAGCTTCTTCAATACAATCAACTGTTAAATTCTTTAACTTTTATTCACTCTGCCTCTCTGTGTCTTTTAATTGGAGATTTGAGGCATTAACACAGAGATATTACTGAGAAGTGTTGGTTATTTACTATCTTTGTGCTCTATCTCTGTTGGTGACACCTCTGCTTTTCTCTTCCTTTCATGTTTTATTGCTGTTTATCCATTTTCCTTGCTTGGTGTTTTCATTCCATCTGGAATTTTAGCTTTATTAGTTTTATTGTTTCTGTCTAGAATATTCTTGGGTATTTTCTGAGTGCAAGTTTAGTGTTCATAAATTTCTTGAGTTATTCTTTTACATGAGATGTCCTTATTTCAGCTATTTTGAAGAAAAGCTTCACGGGATATGTAGATTTGGGTTGTAAATTATTTGCTCTTAGGGCTTAAAATACTCCACTCCAAGCTTTCCTGGCTCTTAGGGTTTGTATTGAGAAGTCTGCTGTAATTCTAACAGCTTCACTTTTACATATATATTTTTTTGTTTTTCTTTGTTTTTCAAAGTTTGGTTTTGTTGTTGGACAATTTAATAATGATATTCCTTGGTGAGCTTTTTCATTCATCATGGTTGTTTGGTGTGCTGAATGCCTGACTTGTATGTTGAACTCTTCTCATGTTTGGGAAATTTTCTGTTATGATTTCTGTAAACTAATAATTCAGTCTGTGTTAACTTCTAATTTTTCTCTAATGCCTGTTAGCCTTAGGGCGGTCTTCTAGTGTCATCTAGCTGCTGCTGGATTTTTTCTTCTATTATTTTTGTGGTGTGTTTGAGTACTTTATAATTTACCACTTTGCTCTCAATTTGAGACAGTCTTCACATTGGTCATTTCTGCAATTTGTGAATTCTGTAAATTTTTTTTATTTTAGGTAATTCTATCTTATACATTTTCATAGATTCTATACTGTTCATGAATTTCTGTTTTAGTCAGCTTTTCCAATTTTTTTATTTGTTTTTCCTAAATCCACATTGGACATTTTAAGCGATAATTCCCTAAAGTTTTGGGTCAGAGCCTCTTCGAACTCTTGAAGTTTCTTCAAGTCTTTTTAAACTTTTGTAGAGCTCTGCTGCCTGGTGTTTACTTTCCTCTCCGTCAGTGCCCCTAGATCTACCTTGGGAGAGTTGGGAGAACTTGGGGGCCTTTTGTTGCCTTGTTTTCCCATGTTCCTGTGTGTATATATATACAGATATATTTTTCCCTTTAGAACTGATGGTTGATACCTAGTAGAGTGAGCAGAGATTGCAGCTGACATGAGGATCTCTTCAGTTAGAGTCTGTCTTTAGATGATATGTTTGCTGCTTTATTTGGCCAGAGAGCATTCACTCCTTCAGGTATTTTATTTAAATGGTTTGGACCACGGCACTGTGTTTTGAGGAGGGAATTACTACTAGTTATAACAATATTAACAAATCCAACCATACATTGCTTATTTGTGTAACATCGCACATGTACACATGTACCTTTATGCATACATTTTGTAAACTATACTATATTGTTATTAGTAGGCTAAGACGTGGAGAGAGAGGGGAAGAGATGGGGGATGGGTGAAAGGGCACGTAGTCCGCAGGGGGAGAGGTAGACAGAAGGAGTAATAATGGGTATGAAGTGGGCGGGGTCAGGGTCTGTTGGGGTCTTTTATATTTGGGGTGCAATATTGACTGTTGTTTTCATACATTTTACCTTAATTATGTTAAGAACATGAAAAACATTGTTATAACTGTTACTTTAAATTTTTTAAAAATAAAAATAGAAAAATCTTTTACATTTGTGTGCATTTTTACTATCTTATGCTTTCATATTAATGCGTAGAAAATATTCTCTAGAGAAATACACCTTTGCTCAATAAAATATTTTTATTTCATTTTCAGAATTTTTTTCAAATCTTTGATTATAAGTCTTGATGATTATAACTTAAGTCCTCCCACAGAGTGATACAGAGAGAGCAGGTGTAAATTGGAATGAATGGGGCCACTTTCTTACTTTCTTTGTTAGCTCATCGTTCCTCATTTGAAAAATGTATTCCATGGGAATCGCTTTAGTTACAATTTAGACATGGGAGGAAAACTCAAGGCTGTGGGTGGGAGCCGAGTCAGCCTGATGTCTTGACTCACACAGTGCAAATCTCTTCACTTAGGGATTTAGTCACTGCAGAATTCAAACTACATCAAATCAAGTCTTAATCCAAGCAAAATTTCTCCCAAAATCATCTCTTCACCAAACCCTGTCTTGTACTTAGTGAATAACTCAGGGCTGGATTAAAATTCTCAGACCCTTATACTCTTGTGAAGGGAGAGCTTACAGTAACTATAACCACAAGCCAACCTGAACCACACACATTAATAAAATATTGGTCATATATGACCAGATTAGATTTTTAGCAAGGAGAACTCAGACTCTGTTGGCTCTGAAATACTGAAGAATTTATTGGTCTCAGTATTCTCAGGGAGGGGACAGTGAAGGGCTTTGCAGAGGAAACCCGAGGCTATGAACCCCTGTAAGGGGGTGATCTCCACACTAGTGCCTTAACACTGAGACATTGCCTTCTACTTATTGCGAACGTTACTAAGAGCTCATGCCTCGAAGGTCACAAAGGACTCGAAGGGTCTTCAGATGAGATCAGGCGAGTTCAGGGTAGCATAGCCTCAGACTTGAAGGGTCTTCAAGGAAGTCCGTCAGTGGAATAGAGAGCACAGGAGTTGAGAATTAAGCGGATAATAGAGTTTGTAGGGCTTCTGGAATTCAAATTTCTCCTTAATCTTCTCTCAGGAATTCTTTTCACCTGCAGCAAGAGACATAGTTATAAATGGCATCCTTGGGTTCAGGACTGCAAGCTCAGACACACCTTCCCTATCTGCTTTATACCTGATTCCCACATTTCCCTGCCCTCCTTAGGACCCAGGGAGAAGGTGACTTTCCCTGCACATGCCCTGGTCCTCCAGGTGAGCAGCACTCGGGAGTCAAAGGAGTATCCCAACATCAAACTCCACACCCAACCCCCAGCTGACCTCAGGGACATCCCACAAGCTTTAAGTCTCCAAAACATCCTCAAAAAGAGCAGAGCCACACTGTTGAGGCCAGAGAAGCTCAGCTGTGAAATGATGGCTGTGAAGGCAGAATCACTGCTCACACTGTGTAAAGCTGCTCTGTGAAGGAGTATGTATATTTTCTCCTAGGGCCTCTGTGGAACATCTGAAACTACACAATACTTCTTCCTTCTGTAAATTCATTATCTTCTTGACTGTGTGCTAACATTCTCTTCATTCTTTTGCCTCTGTCATTTCTTCTTTTTCTTTATGATTTTTCTTTTGGTAATACCTAAACCATGTATGCCTGCCTTAGGTCACCTCGCAAGGCTCTCTGGAATGCCAGGAATGCAGGTTCCTCTGAGAATGCAAACATTTGCTTGTATTACACAGAACTGAAAATAATCCAGATTGTCCAGGTGGAATACAGACAGGTGGGTGCATAAAATAAAATACTATGGAACAGCTGAAAGAACAGGCTAAATGCACATACTTTAGAGCTGTAATATAATACTACATTGATCAATTACAAAAACATGTACTTTATAATACTACATGTTATACAGGGTATATACAAATAAAGAGAAACTCATCAAATCTACTTGAATGTTAATCTACAGGAGACCGTGGAGCTTAGATATGTCCATAAAGGCTGAAGATAGAATAAACAGATTGAGAGAGAACTTGGACATGCCCATTGTGACAGAATCACCCACTGAGTAATATGACTGGCTCAGCCCTTTGCACCTGGGCCCAACTTGAATAATAATGACGACGATAATGAGTAAGATGTGGTCATTATGGTCACAGAAGGATCATCATGTAAAGGAAAACAATTACAGAAACATAAATATGCAGTGTGAGCTTTGTCATTCAATGATCCAAGGAGAGAGAGCAAAGAGGGTACTAGGTGCCTGTCATACCACATTTTGACTGTGTGTAGGCACTGATCTGGCTCTTGGAGAGTCGGGCTTGTATTTTCTTTTTAAAGTAAGTAGCGTAGAAAAATAACTAAACCAACAGCTTTGGATCTAAACTTCCTGGATTCTAATGCTGGCTTCATGACTTCTTAGTGTGTGAACTTCATCCAGTTGCTCAGTGCCAGTGTATATAAGAAGATACAAGTATCTGGCATATGTTAAATGATGACAGCAGCAGGACCTACCTCACACAGATTATTTGTGAGTATAAAATGAGGTAATGTAAATGCTGAGAATAGTGCCTAACCTTATTAAGCACGCATAAATGATCAGGGTTGCTATGGTTATGCAGCTCTGTGCTGTTAACCCAGGACAAGGTCAATGTACACCTTATCAAATGGAGATTTTCCTCTTTTCTTTGGATATAATGAACACTAGGTTCCCCCCTCCCTCTTCTTTTCCTCTGTATCTTAAGGTCCCCAGCTCCATAATAACTCACAGGGGTCCCTGGGCTCGGGGGTTGTGGCTGGAACGCAGAGCCCTTATGATGAGCACGGTGCCCACAATGATGCCCACCAGGCCCACCAGCAGGCCCAGGGCACATACCACAGTCTCCATTGTCTCTGTAACCTGGATGGACTCCTGGGGCTCTGGGGAAAGATGAAGATTTGGGGTCAGAATGTCAGTTAGGGCTGGGGCTGGCCTGGGTTTGTATGGAGGTTGAAGGTCATAGAAAATTTGATGGCACCTTAGGGTATGGAGAGGGAAGCTGAGGGCCAAGGTCCTGGGAATAGAGGTCATGAGGGGGGATGAGGCTCCATACCCCAGTGCTTGAGATACGGCTGGTCCAGGCCCCAGTGCTCCACCTTGCAGTCATAGACGTCCTCGGTGTTGGGAAGGAAGGTCAGGTAGAGAAACTTGTGGAAACCGTAATCTCTGCGTGGCAGGAAGATGCTCTCTGAAACACCTTCAGTTACTGGCTGCCCATTCTGCAGCCATGTGACATTGAGCACGGGTGGGAAGAACTTGTCCACATGGCAGATGAGGATGTTGGGCTCACCCAGCTCCACGGGCTCCTTAGGGAACACGGTCACCTCAGGAGGATCTGGGAGAGGACAGAACCTAGTGAGTGTCCCATGTTCTGGGGTGAATCACAGGGGCTTCACCTTGGGGTGTCCTCTACCTCAGGCCCAGAGCCAGGAGTCTCACTCCACTGAGCAGTCTTACTCAGGTTACCCTTTCTATGGAGTGACAGGGACAGTGAAGGCCCTCGGGTGCACTGGAGTGAGCCCAGGCCACTCAGCAGTGAGGACCCGGGTCTCCCATTCTGTGTGGTGGAGGAGGAGCCCTCCCACCCCTTCCCAGTTGGGTGACAGACAGGAGGAAGCAAGGTAGGCATTACCGCTGGGGGCCTGGCTGTGGTTGGAACGCCGGATTGTTATGTTCAAGTTGTTCTTCAGTACAGCAATGTTCTGCAGCCCACCCTGAGGGTCAAAGCCAAAGGCTTGACCAAACTCCGGCAGCCGCCACACTGTCTGCTTCTTGTCCAGATCCACGTAGAACTGCTCATCCTCATCTACCTCCCTCATATACTCCCCTGAGGGGCTCTGCGTCTGGGCAAACCCAACAAAAATTGACACGTGGTCCACTGCACAAAGAAAGTAGAGAAAAACCATGATGAAATATAAAAAACAATACATACGTAGTGTAGGCATGAGAATGAATAAAGATGCATTACATAAAAGGCAGAAGGAAGGCCAGGAATGCAGTGGCACACGTGCCTGCCTGGCAAGTGCAAGTTCCTGAGTTTGAGTCCCAGCACCAATAAATAAATGAATGAATGAATAAATAAATAAATAAATCACAGAACAGAAAATGTCAAAGGACAGAAATATGTAAGAAGAAAGAATAACATCACATAAGAGAGAATGCGGAGGAGACCAGAGCAGCTCTCAAAGGAAGCGGGGGAGGAACCAAAGGAGAAGAGGAGCAGTGAGCAGCTGCTTCCTGGGCACTCAGAATACGAATTTCCCAACTGTACAGAGGTGTAAGTAACAACAGTGACTGGGGGCATTTGTTAGGCACACACTACATTCTTGGCACCATTCTGGATACCTTATATATTTTATTCACTTAATTGTGTTCATAGTCCTTTGAAGCAAATACCTGTTGTTCTATTTTTCCACTGAGGACATGCAGAGATGTTCATTTACTTACTTAAGGTCACACAGCTTCGTGCAACAGTAGAGAGTCTCTTTCTCTTTCTCGCTCTCTCTCACTTTCTCTCTCTCTCTCTCTGTGTCTCCCTCTCTCTCTTCAGAAGCTCTCAACTCTTCTAGTGTGTGCCACAGATGTAAAATTGTTTTTACAATCTTGAGAGTGGAGGAGAAGGAATATTATTGTCTCATTACAAAAAAGAAAGCAAAATGGAAGATTGAGAAAGAAGGAAAGTTCCTTTAGAAGCCGACCATGGTGGTGCATGCCAATACTGATAATCCCATCTCTCTGGGAAGCTGAGGCAGGAAGATTGAAAACTTAAGCCCAGTCTGGACAGCTTAGGTACTGATCAAGATTTTGTCTCAAAAATAAATAAAAATGTCTGGGAATGTAGTTCAGTGTGTTCAATCCTCAATACCACAAAAAATTCTTCAAATTTTATTATTCTTTATATTTTTCAACTTCTGTTTTGTTTATAAATGTGAACTTGCAGTATGCATAGGTGTTTTCGTATTTTTCATTTTAGGAACATAATATCCAAAAATATAATACAGATGATTTACCATTCATTGCAAATGTTCTTTTATAGTTTTTATTTTAATTAGAATTATAAGTATTGCTAAGTTTGGAAGGCCTAGAAGACTTAATTTTAGTTTCTCATTTTATAACTTTAGAGTAAATAAAGTTAAGAGAATAAAATAAATTATCATCTTTAAATAAAATAATGAATATATGAGAGTTTCTGGGCTCAGAGTGACAGGTCAGTAAGAGTGAAAAGGGCCATCAGGGCTTACGCGGCCTCTCCTCCTAACTCCTGGTTTTCCCTGTGGGTTTTCTGCCCAGCACGTGGACCCCACCTATGTTTGAACACAGTGACATGACAGTGAGAATGTTCTGTCACAGGAGCTCCTCCTCAGCTCAGAGGAAGCATATCCAGGACAAAGGGTAAAACAAAGGAGACAAGCACTCCAAGAAAATTTCTAGTGAACTAAGAAGCATCTTTAAAGGAGAACTGAGGACCCAGAGATACATGAAAAATCAGGACGGAGTACATGAAGGATTGTTAAAATTTTTCCAATAAGAAAGCAAGAAGTGAACTGCAGTGAGACATCATCAGTACCTCAAGTCAGAGAGACCTGGGAGAGCACACGCCAGGTTTGATCTCATGGCAGTACCGGCAGCCAAGATGTGGCACCCTCAGGACACACGGGAGACAGAAGTCCAAAGCTTAGCTCTGAGGCTGAGGAAAAGGAGAAAGTATCCCGACTGCAGAGAGCAAAGCGAAGGACAGGTTTCTCTATGGTGGGTTCAGGTCTGTGATTTAAGGTAACAAACCTGTTTATATGTTGTCGGGGAGGGAGGGGAGCATCAGAGACAGAGCTGAGGTAATCAGTGGTGTGTGTCACGAATCCCAAAACATCTTCACAGCTGTGTGAAGGCACGTTCACTGCGGAATGTGTTATAACACAACGCTGCACGTCCCCCCTCTTCTTCACTCCTACCTGTGCCTGGATTCCCCACTTTCTATTAAATGGTCTGGGGGCCAGGGTGCATCTTTTATAACATGAATTCTAGTCTTCCATGTTAGTATTTTTTTTATGATAATAACACATACAGTTTGATGTTCCAATGTCAGCTGCAGGGAAAAAGAGCATTTTCGTGATGTACAATCCCTCATTGAATCTGTTGTTCTGCAAAATCTAGACCTCTCGCTGCAGTAACTGTCCCCTGAGTCTCTCAAGATCCAGATCACAAGGTTAACAAAACATGAAAAGCTGCTGTCTTGAGACCAGAAGGCATGAGAACCAGCTGCAGAGACCCTGGGAGAGGCCTAGGAACTTGTGAGAGAGGGACAAACACAGGGGCTCTCCTAGAATTCTCTACCTTAGGTTCTGAGACAGAGAACCCACTTCTCCAGTCCACTCCAAAGCGGCCACTCAAAGCTGCGCGGCCCAGGAGAGATGGGGTGTGAGGTCCCAGCAGGGTTCCCATAGAAAGGCATTGTGTGGAGAAGTCTGGGGATGCAGAGTCAAATCTGGATTTGAACCTTGGCTTATGGACTTGTAGTATGAACTTGGCTAATGTATTGATCTTTTCGAGTGTTAGTGTTTAATCCCTGAAGTGGAGGGAATAATATCTTCACTGAATGTTCTTGTGAGACATAAATGTGGACAGAATGAAACAGATGCCTAGGAAACTGTGGCTGCTCTATGATGGCCATGAGAGTAAGGTGGATAAAGACAAACCTCACATGAGGGAACAGAGAAAAAGGACTTGGAGGAAAATAATAAATTCCCTAAGATCTTCTGAACAATTAACTGGTTTCCTGCCCCAACCCACCCACCTCTCACCCAGACCCTCCCACTGTCCTCAGCACTCACCCTTGATGGCCCCAGCTCCTGGGAGACTCAGAAGGAAAGCGAGGGAGAGGGTGCTCAGGATCACAGCTCTGTGCTGGAACATTCTCTCCTTGGAGCACACAGTGAGGGGTTTACAGCTGACGACTGTGAGGAAGGGAAGAGTGAAGAGGTCCAGAGGCAGGGAGGGGACAGAGAAGAGCTCTGAATTGAGGGCTGCTACAGCCTGAAAATAGCCAAAGAGGGTGGGGAGGATCTGCATGGTTAGCCCTGACCAATCGGAGGGTCAATAGAACTGACGCTCTCTGTTGCTGGGGAAAGAGAAGACTGAAGAGAGCTGGAACAGAGATGAGATTTTCATGAACCACCATCATCAAAGTAACTCCAGTTCACAACTATTTTTATAGTTTGAGAGAGAGGCTTGAGTCGTATATGCTTCTGACAGCTAACGTTCTATATGATGCTGTTATGTCTTCTTGAATCCCCTAAACTTCATCAAAAGCATTGAAATTATCCTTGACATTTTGTCCACTACTTTTCTAAATAATTTAAAGTTATTTCATCAAGTTTATAAAAATATCCAGCTGTTTTTAGGGATAAATGTCCTATCCAATAAAATCAATCTTTCTTGTAGGCCTGCCTATCTGCCATGTCTTCCTTCTATTTGTCTTTTTACATAGAAGTTTAATAGTTTTTATTTAGAAATTTTAATTAACTTGAATGAAGTTCATCTTCAAATACTTTTTTATTCCTGTTTGCTTTTGTTAGTAAGATTTCTACAGTTGTTATTATCTAGGCTTCTTTTTTTTCCTGGCATGTAAGCTATCTGAAGTAACATTTCTTTCTCTTTAAATTACTAGTCGTTTTACTTCATTTTCATGTAAGAATACCTAATACAGCATTATTCATGGTAATAATGGGTACTTTTATTTTAATCTCTGTGTTGTGGTTTGAGACAAGATTGCTATTCTATCTGGTCATTATCTCCTGGGCTCAAGTGGTCTTCCTGCCTCAGCCTCCTGTGTAGCTGGACCTATAGACTGCTTTTGTTTTATTAGGGATTTTTCTAATGCTTTCCTATTCCAAGTAATATTCATTTTCTTGTTTTATATTTTATTGATCATGTTTAAGAAATTACTTTTCTTGTTTCATTTGAGATATTTTTACTTTGAAGTATTTCTTTATTCATATGTAAGATTACAAAGCACTTAACACTCAATGTAACAACAAAAATATTTATCTTCTTTTGTGGTAACCTTCCTTCGCATGAGAAATAATTAAGTAATAACATTTTAGTACAGAGAGATGCTATTTTTAATGCTTTACATGTATTATCTGATTCAATCATCAGTTCAAGGCCATCTTAGTAATGTCCATTCTAAAATAAATTACACAGACAATGAGAAACTAAGATTAGTCATCTATAGCAGATAAATGACAAGGAAAGGTTCAATTTAAGCACAAACCTCACCTTTTATTCTACAGTTCTATACTGACTCTTCATTTTTAATGCATATGGTATAAATGGCTGTCTTCTCTTGAGTTTTATATATCACTATTTTATTTAAATTTTGATATTTATATAAATAAACAATGACACTTTGACACTTTATTAGAATTTGTGGTCCAACAGAATCACACTTAGAGGTTTTAAAGTGGTAAGTAATATTCTATGAAAATATTCATAATGAACACAACAAAATCAGATGTTTTGCAGGAGATAGAATTTTTTATTTTGTTTTTCATTTCATTCACTTACTAGTCTATTTACAGTCTGTAAGGACTTTACTATTCCAAAGCAATTTCAGATATATTTACTCATTTGAAATTAAAACATTGCTGCACAAACAGGTTATAGCAGTTCCACAGAAAGGACAAAAGACTAAAGACCAGAGAGTGCAATGGCCTCACGTGGCCTCCTTGCTTAGCAGCACAGCTGTGAACACTCCCACAAGGAAGGGCCCTAGGCTGAGCTCGCTGACACTGCTGATACCCCATGGAGGCACCTTGGCGCTCCTGGGCCTCTCAGGATGTGAAAGCCTCTGGAAGAAAAAAATATGGATGAGATGCTTCTAAAGACTCCCTTTGAGCAGAGGCATGGCAGACAGATTTTGGGAGTGTTTTTGAGTTCTGGGATTGGCACTCTCATTTCTCTATAAATTGAGCCATCCAATGGACTTTTACACCCCAAGATGGCCCTTGCCCCATCCAATGTCTTGTGGGTGTGCAAAAGTTGCAGGGTTGGGGGAATGATAATCTCCACAGACCAACCAACAGAATTACTTTTTCACTGTTCAACCTTTATTTGGTGTTTTAGTTAGCACAATACTTCTTGCTTGCATTGTTCACAGGTAGATCCTACTTGTTACAACATATGGCAGTGTACACTACTGATATAATACACAAAATAAAATCCTTTAAAACAGCTATGCACAGGATATGTAATATTGGATTTGTACACTGGATCCCAGGATGCCATTGGGAAAAAAATCAAGCTAGGTTTCGTTGGTGAAGTTATACAACAGAGTAATGTACATCTGGTTAGAAGGGCACCTGGAGCCTGTGCGACCCTGGCTGTGGTGTCTCAGAGATGGCGGGTACTTTATGTTGCCAGTTTAGGACAACACAGGTGAAGTACCACTCAGCATCAGGATAGCACTGTGGGGGTTTTGAACTATTTCTATTTCTAACTTTGGGAAACTGATGATTTTTCCAGGCCACACCTACTGCTTTAGCCACAGATAAGACAGAAAGGACTACATGCACTACCTCCAACTAAACCCTCCTGTAGCCCAGACAGGGACATGGTGACACTAGACTAAAACTGCAGCTCCTTTTTAACCTCTCACAGAGGATCTATACTCCTCTTCCAACTGGCCTGTTCTTCAGGAGTCAGAGTCACCTTCACAACACCTGAGATCCCATTTTGTCCCGAGACACACGGAACACTAAGGAAGACACCACCCTTTATTCCGCAGAGTCCCTTAATCATGGTGGAGGTTGGAGGCAGCTTCCTAACATTTTTCATTACACTTTCTGCCTAATCTCTGACAGTGCAATGGCCCAGGATGTGTGGCCTTTTGGTTCAGTCACTTCATAAGCACTGTCACCCAGCTGTTTGTGAAGCTGTTTCCCATGCTTCTTATTCCCTCAGTGCCTAACTCGGGGTGCAGATTCTTCAGCAAGACACCAGCAGCATTCACTCCACACAGGCGCACTGGACTCTTCACGTTACCTGAGGACACATCCATGGCAGCTTAGTGGGTGAACTCCCAGCTTTTCCCCGACAGGTAACAGAACCAGGCTGAATCCAGATTGCAACCACTCCCAGTAACACCCACTTATCTTCCAGTCTGCATAGGTCAAGGGATCCACTGAACTGGAAACAATCAACTTGCAGTTTGGGCTCTGCCTTACAACATTAGAAATGATGAACTTAAAGACATTCACATTACTCTGAACCAAATTAAGACGGCTTTCTCCCTCTTGCTGCCACGCTCCAGCCATGGTACTAACCGGCTCAGAGTTTTCAGCAACATTATAGCCTTTGCCAGAGACAGTTTTCAGTGTTCTAAGGAGAAGGCTGCCGGGTCTGAGATCAGTCATCTCTCCCTTCAATTTGTCTTCCATGACGTCAACAAGAGCAAGTTCACCTGCCAAGTCCCTCATTAGATACTGATGGCACAGACCACACCACCAGCACCAGCCCCACAGCTGGGATCCTGTTCTAGGGGAGCTGTTTCTCCTTAAGGAGATTTGCAGTCGGCGGGTCCTTGAGACTGGCCTCCAGCACAACAGAATACAGAATTAGAGATTGCTTTTAGATCAAAGAAAACAGATCTTGCAAAAACCTCGTGATTTATGAACACAATGAAGGTGATACTGCTCTCTTCCTTCTATTACCTTCAGTGCAATATACATTAAATTGCCAGACCTTTCACATTAACTCTCTGCCCAGTGAGTGATGACTCACAGAAAGCTTTGTTCCCATTGGTTCTCTTCTGAGTCTGTCCAATCACAGGGTGAAGGGAGAGTACTTTGGCTCACGGTCTCTGCTATTTCATACAGGAGCTCCACTTAGTGAGTCCTTGGTTCCCTGACAACCACTTCCTCTGTCTCACCTGCATTTCCCACTCCACGATGGCTGCACAGGTCCCTGAGGCTCCCTGGATAGCAGCTCTGACCATGGCACTGCTGGTGCTGAGCAACGTAGTTCAGAGCAGGACCACTCCAGGTAAGGGCAGATCAGCCACTGCTGGAGGGCGTAACTCAGGGAGCAGTGCTTGGGGCCCCTCTGCTCTGGGGACTTTGAGAATGGCTGTGGGTTCTCTTGCCACAGCCCCAAGTCCTTCTTACCATGTAGAGAATCAAGCTCACCTCCTCCTTTCCATCTAGCCATTGTGTTCTCTCCCAGAGACATGAGCACATTGGAGAGGAGACAGGTGCCAAGGGGGTGCTGTGCTTACTTCTTACATACAGTAGGGCAAGAGGTCTGGGACAACTTTGGAAGATACAGTTTCCAGACACAGCTGACCTTCGGGGCTTCCTCACTTCTGCATCCCAACCCTGAGAGGGCTCAGCTCACCCAACCCACTCAGTGAGCAGGGGCTGCAGCGCTTTATGCTCCCAGGGAGGAGGAGTAGCCTGCACCAGAGGACAGGGATTGAGAGAAAGGATGAGACAGACTGTGGTTCTGCTGATTCCACTGTTCTTGAAGGGGATTCTTCCAGCCTTCCCAGAGCTTGGTTAGAGGCCACAGTGACTTGAGGGTTGTACAAAGGATGAGACAAAGATGCGAAGAGAGACTGAGTAGAGAGGATCAGGCAGCCCGGGAAGGTGTGACTGAAGGAAAGGCCTCTTCCTACGCTGCCTCCCCGTGGCTAGAGTACCAGGACTTCTGTCATCCACTATTTCTCAGGTTGCTTCTGAGCTTCCTCATTCAAATTTATACCAATACACAGGAGGAAGGGCTGTAACATAACTGGCTTAGTTTTCCAAGAACTTTCCTCTTCCTTCACAGATCCTCCTTCTTTTAGACCCCTCCTCACTCCTCCCAGGATGCACCTGGGTTACACTGTCCTCATTTCACCTCCCCATTTGCTTTGGGCAACTATATTTCAACCTCCTGGCCCAGCTCCTCAAACCCCAGGGCCTCTGCTGCCACCTCAGGTCCACCTGCTGGCAGGGCAGGTAGTGCTTGCCCTTGTGGGTCACAGAGGGCCCTGAGCCCAGGAAGCAGGACCGCTCAGTGGGAACTGTGCTGTCCACGGCCTGGGACTCAGAGGGAGAGGCATCTGGGGAAGGGCCTGGGGGTGTGTGGAGGGCACTGAAGGCCAGCAGGGGAGGGGTGGGGCGCCAGTGTCCCACAGTGTGCATTGTTCTGTGGGTAGCAGGCGTTGGAAGCGGTCCAGGAAATCACACAGGTGAAGCAAGGGGTGGTGTCAGGGGAGTGGTGGAGGGACGGGGTGGATGGACATTTGTAGGAGGACCAGGATGAGGACGTGTGGCTGTGTGAGCAGCATGGGAGGTAAGTTCCTACCCAGAGCAAACAGTAAACACTTCCGGAGCAGTGGGGAATGCCGGTGAGGGGGCGGGGCGGAGCACACTCCCCTCACACTCCTCACTCAGTACAGATTTCCAACCTTAGACAGAAAAGGCAGGAGAGGGGGGAGGTATGGTTGTGCTCCCTGCTGTGGGGCTGGGGGATGAGAGACTGCCCTAGAAAGCAGCAGCGCGGCAGACGGGCTCTGGGAAATCAGAATCAAGGGGCGACAAGCTTTTGACTCAGGGAGACTGAATGTGCACTTTCTAAGGCGGGGTCTCCCTCCGCTCACACCACTGCCAGGTCTTCAGGCCACACCCCAGGCCCTGTCACCTCACCTGGCCTCCTGTAGAAGCTTATTGTGCATTGAGTCCCCTGTGATCCTACTCTTCTGTCATTTTTGTCCCCAAGTGAAATTGCTAGGAAAGGCCAGGCACAGTGAAAATCGGGCGAGCCCTCCATACTTGCACACTCAGTGGGGTCTCGGAACCGGTGTGATTGCTCAGATTTGGCGTTTAAACTTCTGGTATCTTTTTCAATGAAGTGACAGAGATTACCATTTAAAGACACACTTCATAAACTTGTTTAGAGCGCCCTCTAATGGTTTGTTTATTTTACTTCACTGATGAGGAAAAATTTACTTTGAGTTCTTAGACGCTGGGTACAGAGATGACCCTACAATATGTGTGGAGGCCAGGGACAATATGTTCAACGGCACGGGACTTTCCTGGCAAGCATGAAGTCCTAAGCTCTAGTCCTAGTATAAAAAAAGGAATATGTGTCAAGATGTTGATCTATGCAGATGGAGTTCATACACATAGAATCTACCTTAATTTCCTAGTCAGGAGCAGAACGGGCCCAGGGACCCCGCAGAAGCAAAGAGAAAGACACGAGCTCTCACTGTGACTTTTGCACTTGCCAGACACCGCAGACCTGTAACAGGAAGAGCAGCATGCAGGGGAGGCCGCCGCATTTCTCCGTGTGGAAATTCGGGCATCAGTGCTCCTAGGTTCATAGCGGGGAAGTCCCCTCTGGAGGTCTCTCCTTGCGCGGACCTCACTGGTTAAATACATTTCGCACCTTCTGAGATCCAGTCTTTCTGTAGCCAGGCTTGAAAGTGTGAAAGCTGCCTTCTCTTTTAGGCGGGGCGCGCTTTCTTCATACTAACTTTCAGACAGTTGTAGGAAATCCGTGTCTACATCCCCAGCCTGCAAAACAAGGAGTAAACGGGGTGGGGTGCATTCAAGACACTGACCCGGAAGAGAGCGCGCTGCAGTGGGACACAGAGAGACAAGGGAAGGCTTTTAGAGGAGGTGACACGAGCAGAGTGTGGCCCAGGGCTTCAGGCAGGGGCCCTGATAGAGAAGACGGGCTCGCAGCAGCTTCTCTGCCCAGGGACCGGGAGGCCCTGCTCCTCCCTGGGACCCCGCGGGAAGTAGCTCCGGCTCCCCCAGCGCCTGCACAATCGCTGACCCCAGGGTGTCTTCCCTTTTCCAAAGCCACTGAGTCCCTCCTCAGCAGGGAGTCTCGGGTTCACTAAACTCTCCCGGTCAGGATGTGAAAACAAGGCCTAGAAAGGTTCCGTGGTGTGCGCCTGGTACTCTGGTAGGTTGATGCAGGAAGACTGCGAGTAGGAGGAGTCCAGCCAGGGCAACTAATTTAGTAACTCAGAGACCTTGTGAGACGGTCTCCAAGAAAAAGAGTGTGAGGGGAGGAAAGGAAAGGTTCAGTGACAGCCCAGGAGCACAGGACTCGGTAGCCTATTCAGCCCTGAGGGGGAAGGTTCTGGCGGGACGGTTGTTAGCCGTGGTCAGGGATGCGCCGGGCTCCAGGAACACAAAGCTGTCTACCCACCCACTGGTCCGGGCGCTGTGAAATGGCCGCGGGGGCCGGCGAGAGGGAGGCCGGGCTCGGTGCTGTCCTGGGTAAGGTTGTGAGGCCCGGGGGTCGCTGGGTCCTGGACTCATGGGCACCGGGTCCGCGCGGCGCCTGCTCCCCGCAGAGAATTACTTGGAGCAGGTCTGGGACGAGTGCTACGCGCGCAACGGGATGCATCGCTACGTGCAGAGAGTCGTCTACAACCGCCAGGAGATCTCGCGCTTCGACAGCGACGTGGGCGAGTTCCGCGCGGTGACCGAGCTGGGGCGCCCGGACGCCGAGTACTGGAACAGCCAGAAGGACATCCTGGAGCAGAAGCGCGCCGAGGTGGACACCGTGTGCAGACACAACTACGAGCTGGATGAAATCTTTATCCCGCAACGGCGAGGTGAGGCCGCGGGGCCACGGGCGGAAACAGCGCGACCTCAGGGCTACGGGAGGACGCCGGGCTGGGTCTCGGGTGGGCCGGTCCGGGGGGCGAGGGCTGCGCGGGCTCTGGAGGAAGAAACCCTGGGACCCGCGGCCGGGGCGCCTCAGACAGACGGGCAGGGGAGGAGAGAGGAGGGCGCCGTGGGCACAGTGCGGCGCGGAGGGCGGCGGGGGCTGGCGGACGGCGCAGGACGCGGCACCTGAGGAGACAGAGCGCGGGGGAGGACAGGAGGGCATCCGCGTCCCGGCGAGGAGAAAGCCGGGGAGCCAGAGCGAGGCGCGCGCGCAGGGGTGGCGGGCAGGGTGGCTGAGCGGAGGGGCAGGGCGATTCCAGCGCTGCGGGCCAGGGCGACCGCCGGGTAAAAGACCTGGACACGGCAGCGGGTCGTCTGCAGGCAGGGGGGAGCTGGACCGGGGGCGGGCAGCAGGGGCAAGTCTGGGTCAGGATCCGGTCGGGGTTGGATCAGGGTCAGGAAGGAGCTGGCCGCTGGGCTGAGAGCGGTCCCCGCAGGTTGAGCTCGGAGCACAGGTTTTGGGGCTCACGTGGGGCTCATCTCCGCCTCCCCAAGGCTGTGTGGGGTGACGAGTTTAGGACGTTGCCCAAGTAATTAGGTGAAAACACGTCCCAAGCAAGACAGAGGATTCGTAACCACCGCGGGACCCTGCCAATAGTGTATAGAAACACACGTCTACCCGGCATTATTTTGTTCCTGTTTTTTTTTTTTCATCTTTAAAAGAAAATTAGCCAGGCTGGTGGCACACGCACACGCCTGCAATGCCAGCACTCAGGAGGCTGAGGCAGAAGAATGGTTGAGAGTTCAAGACCAGCCTGGACTACAAAGTGTGCTCTAGGCCAGCCTGAACTGCAGAGCGAGACCCTGTCTCAAAAGAAAGGAAAAAAGTAATTATTGGTGCTTGAGTCACCTTCCTATCTACCACTTTTTTAAATTTTGCTTTTTAAATAATTTATATTCTACGTTTTTCATATGAGAGAAACTATGTGATACTTAACCTTCTGGGTCTCATTTGTTTCATTTAACGTATGGACTCAAGGTGCATTCATTTTCCCACCAATGACAATATTTATTCTTCCTGGCTGAATAATACTCCATTATAAACACACTTTATGTGTTCATTTGTTACTGGACATAGAGACCCATCTCCAATATTTAGAGGCTGTAGGTTGTGCTGCTATGGATGCCCAGGGATCACTGTAATATGTTATCTTTAATTCCTTTTGGGAAGATACCCAGAGTGTGTATGACCAAGTCAAATAGAATTTCTCTTTTTAGGATTTTGAGAAAATCTTTATATTGATTTGCGTAGTGGTTGTACCATTTTATGCTCCCACTGACAATGGAGAAGGGCTCCTTTTCCCCACACCCACCCCAGCACTTGTTGCTTTTTGAGTTCTTGATGATGCCAGTCCTTCTGGAGAAAGAGGGAAAGACAGGCTTGTTTTCATTCGTGTTTCCCTAATGGCCAGAGCTGCTGAATATATTTTCATGTGTACACTGGCCATTCATACTTCTGAGAAGTGTCTCTTCATTTCCATTTTCAATTTTGGAGGGCTCTTTTATTTACATAGGCTAGTTTTTTATTTCTTTATATATTCTGGGACTTAGTCATCTAATGAGTAGCTGGCAAATGTTTTTCCCATTCTATACATTATCTCTTCCCTTATTAGATGTTTCTTTTGCTGTGCAGAGGGTTTTTAATTTTATAGACAGTAATATCATTAGCTGTCACTTGGTGCTAGTTCTTGTGGAACTGGGGTGCTGTTCAGAAAGTTCTTGTCCATGCTTTTGTCTTCAAGAGTTTAATTCATTTTGTCCCCCGGTAGAGTCAGGGCTTCTGTTTTAATAGTAGGTCTTTGATCCATTTTGATTTGTCTTATTACAGGCTGAAAGACACAGATCTAAATTCATTTTTCTGCATGTGGACACCCAGTTTTCCCAGCATCATTTGCTAGTGTTCATCTTGTCTACTGCATATGTTTTGGGCCCCTTTGTAAACGATCAGATGGCTGAACGGGCCCAGGTTGTTTCTGCATCCTCTGCTCTGTCCCATCGATCCACATTCTGTTTTGGGGCCACTACCGTCCTGTTTTTATGGCTGAACTTTGGTGATATAATTTGAAATCTGGGACTGTGATGCCTCCTGCTTTGGTCTTGTTGCCCAAGATTGCTTGGGCTATTCTGGGTCTCACATGATTCCGTATACATTTCAGCAGTTTTTTTCTAGTTCTGTAAATAATGCCATTGGTATTTTGATTGAGATTACATAAAACGTAGACGTCACTTTTTGTGGTATGGCCATTTGCACAGTACTGATTCTGCCGATCCGGAACAGGGGAAGCCTGTACACTTGCTGCAGTCCCCTTTAATCTCCTTTTTTCTGAGTTCCACAGTTTTCATTGAGAGATCTTTCACTTCTTTGGTTGGGTTAATTGGTATGTATTTAGTTTTGAAGCTACCATGGATGAGATGATTTACCTCATTTCTTTTTAATGGGTTCCTTGTTGATATACAAGAAAGCTATTGATGTCTATGTATTTGTTTTGTGTCCTGGTACTTTGCTGGGTTTGTTTATTACTTCTAGGAAACTTTTGGTTCAATTTTTTGAGTCTCCCAAGGATGGGGTCATGTGTGAACGAGATGGCAGAGCACACTGGGAGAAGAAACACGCATGGGGAGACAGTAGAGTCTGACGGAGGGGCGGTGGATTTTCTCCTGGATGGGAGAGGCGGGCTGGAGAGAGCAGGGCCTGGGCAGGATGAGATCATCTGAGGAGGCAGAGCCAAGGGAAGAGCTCAAAGCACTGAGTCCTAGGGACAGGGACATTTGAATCCCTCCCACTCTGTGTGTACGCTTTCCCTCCTACTGTTTGTGCTTCTTTCTCTTATCTGACTCTTCTGGCTAAAGTGTCAAGTACTACAGTGAAAGGAGTGGTGATAGCAGACATTCTAGTCATGATTTTGGTTTTAGAGGAGAAACTTTCCATTTTTCTCTATTTGATGATGTTGGCAATGAGTTTGTCATAAATGGCCTTGCCAGTTTGAGATAGAGTTCTTCTATGGATAGAAGTTCTTCTATGTTTTCATTTTTATCATGACTGGATGTTGGATTTTGTCAAAGGTTTTTTTCCCATCTATTGATATGAACATTTAACTTTTATCCTTGCTTGCTTATGTGACTTACTGATTTATTTTTTGATTTACATATGTTCAACCAACCTTGCATTCCTGAGGTGAATCCAACTGATGATATGTGATCTTTTTAATAATTTGTTGCACTCTGTTTGCAAGTATCTGGTAATGTATTTTGTAGCTAAGTTCATTAAGAAGCTTGGACTGGAGTTCTCTGTTTTGGTTAAGTCCACATCGAGTTCTGCTATCAGGGTGATGCTACCTTCCAGGAATGAGTTTAACAGTAGTCCTTCCCTTTCAATTTTATTTAACAGTGTGTAGAGTATTGGCTTTAAATCTTTCCTGGCATTCTGGTAGATTTATTCATTAAATCCACTGACCCCTGGGCTTGTAAATGTTGGTAGAATTTTTAATACTGTCTCAATTTCATTGCTTATTGGTCCATTGAGAGTTTTTATATCTCCTTGGGTCATTCTGGTAATTCATATATGTCTATGAATCTCTTTATTTGGTTTAAGTTCTCTAACTCATTAGAATATAAAATTTTGAAGTAGTTTCTTATAACCCACTGGATTTCCACAGGGTTGGATGTAATTTCACCTCTTTATTTTCTAATTGTATTGATATGATTTTCTTCTCCACCACCACCCCCTTTTCCTTGGTAACTTTGGCTAAGGATTTATCAGTGTGTGTTGTAATTAGCTCTTCCACGTTTCCCATTTAACCAGGCGAGCATCACAAGAAGCTGGGTCTTTTAGAAACAGGAATTGACAAAGTCAGACTTGTGTTTTCAGAGTGTTAAATGAATTAGAAAGAGGAGGGACTGGAGTCAGAAAGACGAAATAAAACAATGTGCTGTTGTCTAAGGAATGGAAATTAGGGCATGAACCGAGGAGGAAGAGTGAAAGTTACGAAGTTTCTAATGTAAACATATAACAAAATTCTAGAAGTAACTGAGCAGATGTTTCACGGGCATTCAGGCAGCCTTAGCACACACAGAAATCTTCTCCCTTGGTGAAATGTGTTTTAAGGAGTATGAGAATTGACTCCACTGAACCTGTAGACCTAGTGCTAGCGCCACCTACAGGTCAGATGTGTACTCCAGGCAAAGTTCCTAACAATGTTCTGGGCTTTAAAACAGAGAAGCCACTATAGCTTCTCATTTGCATGACATCAAGGAGTCCAAAAAAAGAGAGCAATTTCAATTAATGTACAAATTACAACTCAGACCAGAGTTGAACTGGCAGGTGAACTGTGAATTTATAAAATGGAAGAAGGCTGGCAGTGTGGACACATCCTGGCCCAAAACCAAGTTACTAAAGAATTAGTTCCAGGTACAATTCAGAAACAGCCTTTTACATGACCCTGTCCCACTTCAGGGTATTTGTGTTCTCTGGGAAACAATTTGAAAAGAGCTGAGATATTGAACATTAGAAGCTCTGAAGGGGGAAATTCTACTGAATATGCTTTTTCTTGAGGCAAATGGCTCTTTTCTGCTCTTGGGAATGAAGGTCCTGGCAGTAGATGTCCAGAAGCACTCACTATCTTTAGGGTTGCTCAGTCACATGCAGCAGGGAAACTGACAGATGAGCATCAGGCAAGAGTGACCTGGAAAGCAGAAGCTGAGGAAGGCGCAGAGCGTCAAACAGAGGGCTGGACAGGTGAAGACAGCACCTGCAGATGGGTTCCCTCAACGACCAAGAAAGATGCTGAGAGGAGAAACTCTGCCATAGACTGGAATGCCTAAATGTCAAGCTGATGGGACTTGGGATATTAGGTTTCCCTGTGCACTGATTCTCTGAAAATAAGACCCACCCCCAAATAAGTTCTAGTCTCTTCTAAAATCAAGCTAGAGCTTATTTCTAGGGTAAGTCTTATTTTCTGGGAAACACAGTTTTACTATAAATGTGAAGATCATAGGTTTGGGGGTAGGAGGTGCCATAAAATATATAGGCAAACTGAAAGTAAATCGTCATGCTTGTCATAAATTTTAATTTTTATGATATAAAGTGGTAGAACAAGAGAATACAATTTTCTTTGTATCTTAACTTTACATCACTTAGGCAATTTTGCATCCCTTTCCTAAAGATAGAGCATTGAAAAAACAGGTACTTTGAAACCCAGAGAAATAAGCTTTTTCAAAAGACTATTACTGGTAATCAATGGCTTTAAAGTGACAATTTCTGTTAAAAATATAGCAAAGTACTGCTTTTGTCTTGCTCCCAATCTTCTCAGTTCATTATGTAAATAATAATCTCTGATATCATGCCTTTCCCTCCCATCCTAGCCCAGCCTAAAGTACATGTGTCCTCCGCCAAGAAGGGGACCCTGCAGCACCACAACCAGCTCATCTGCCATGTGACAGGTTTCTACCCGGGCAACATTGAGGTCCGGTGGTTCCTGAATGGACAGGAGGAAAAAGCTGGGATCGAGTCCACTGAGCTGATCCGTAATGGGGACTGGACTTTCCAGATCCTGGTGATGCTGGAAATGACCCCCCAGCAGGGAGACGTCTACACCTGCCACGTGGAGCACCCCAGCCTGGACAGCCCTGTCACTGTGGAGTGGAGTGAGTCTCCCACCTTCAGGGGCCTTCCAGAGCCACGGTCTGAAAAGCAGGGAACACACTGGCTCCAGGGTCCGCTCTTCTTGTCTGCACACTGGGCCGTAGCTGCACACTGTGTTTTCTGGGCTTCAGGAAATAGAGACTCCCCTGCCCCTGATTTGGAGGATGATGAGGATTCAATGATCAGAAAATCTGAGGAATCTTCTGAACCTGCCTCACACATAGGAACTGTTCTCTTCTGTCAGCATTTCAGGCTGTTCGTCCTGT